>JAHWXV010222542.1:0-20366 GCA_024586415.1 Phrixothrix hirtus | reverse complement strand
AGTAGTTCATTATACTCGTAGTAGTTTAAATATTACAACTTAATTATTGACAATTGGAAATATGACAAATAAGGTATATATGTTTTTGTATTGGAATAGCGACCTATGAAAGTGTAAATTGGGTTGCCTATTTGGGACATTCAGGATCGTCATTTCTCAGTAATAACCCTGTATATAAATTTAAAATCGATAGGTAAAGATATACGCAGAAAGATAAAATATGTTTTATGTAAATATTGGGAATACTGAGAGAATACAGGATCAAATAAATGCGTTTCGACCAAGATAAATTACAAAAATAAATTAAATTACGTCAAAGTAAAGTACAAGAAGAGATTATGCGAAATCAAAATAAATTACAAGAAGAAGTCACTTTATCGAAGCTAATATCTTACAAATGTCGATTATCTTCTTTATATAGAAAAGATGTTGAAAGAGCATGTGATATCGTCAAACACCCGCAGGCTGTATTTGGCAAAGTATGAATCTCGAGCCATGGTGATTCAATCCAACCTTTCAAATATAGCTTGGGGTCAATTAATATGGCATCCAGAAGTGGATGCCCAATAAATGTTACTAACAAAGCAGATGTCAGAAAAGTGGCTTTTCAAAACCGAATAATAACAATTAGAGAAGTAGTTGATGCTAGAAAGATCAGTAGACACTGTACACGTCATGCTTGACAATAATATGGGCTTTACAATGACAATATGAAGTGGGTTTCGCGTTTATTGTCACCTGAACAAAAAGCTTGGCAAATAGACAATCGTTGGAAGTGGCTAGTATTTCAAGAACAATACTCAGGCCGCTTTTGAAATAGATTAAGGAATCATGGATTCCGTACTCCAATCGAGAAACAAAAAGACAACCGAAAGAATGATGGCGATGGGAAGCTCCTTCGTAGTTGTTTGAGGACGGTATTAAGAGACCAATTTGTAAACAATAATTATACAGAATTAGGAGATTCATATTCAGAAAAGTTTATCATTTGTGTAGATGAATAAAACTTTGATGGTAAAACTCTCGTTAGATATTAAACATCGCTCGTAGTTTAATACCAACTCTGTTTGACTTTGTTAGTTTTAAATAAGTTTATCGTTTGTTTGCTTTTTGTGACTGAAGTTTTTGAAGCGGAAATTCCCTTTGCACTCATGATTTTAACTACTACGGTCATGTCGCAATGCCTATTTGATTTATCCGAACCGCTATGTGTTCCAGACCCCAATAGGAAGTTTTAGCGTACCAAACAACATATTAACACAAGACCAACGGTTTTACCACATTATACCAGAAAAAGGAAACTGATTTAGTCATAATTTATTTTAAATGTTCGCGTATCACTGGCTTTGTAATGTTTCCCTGTATATTATACAGGATTTTGCAAAAGTAAGAAGCAACTTTATTTGCTTAAAATTTTGTAAATAATCAATGTACTTCAAAAAGAAAGACATAGTTTAATACAATAATGGGATTTATTAAAAATATATTTGTCTTTGTTACCGAAACTGTAACGTGTGCACTTTTTTACTTTTTATTGAACCAATAAGTGGGGTATTATATTGAATATTTAAGTTTGTTATTATTGTGTTTTATCTGACACACGAATTTCCATGTTAACACTTGTATATTATTAAGACCTTGTTAATTATTTTTGATTATCTAAATTGAAGTAGTTTTCCAAATTTGAAACATAACCTTCTTAACTTTCATTAGACCATCAAAATTTATAACAAAATTATAATTATTTATTTCAATTATCGGCATATCTATTGTTTATTTGAATTAATTAATTTATTTTGTATTTCGAATATCTATGTAATAACCCTATTTAACCAAGCGTTATATTTGATACTGATTTGAATTTTTGTTTAAACTATTTTGTTTAAGCCTCTATCTTAGGTTGCCAATAAAGCCATGTATTTCATTTTAAAAATGCAACTGCTGTACCTATATACTTTACCGTCTACGCTAAATCTGGAATCATTAAAGTTGCAATCCGCAGCTTGTCAAAAGAAACATCCAATGTTTTTGCATCTACTGATTACACTACGTCTGACTGCTGCGATTACTAGCAAATCTGATTTTATCATTACTCAAAGTCATTATTCTAGTAACATCTTATACTAATTGTCAATTTATTATTATTCATATTTGTAAATTACAATAATATTCCATAATGTGATTTGGCTATCCGGAAAATTGTTTGAAAACAATTCTTCGAAAACCAATTCTTCGAATGAACAATTTTTCGAATAACAGTTTTCGAAAAACAATTTTGCGAAAGAGCAATTCTTCGAATATGCAATTTTTCGAAAAACAATTTTTCGAATGAACAATTCTTTGAATAAACAATTTTTCGAAACGTAACCAAAAAACTGAAACTCACTTTTATTTAGTAGGTTAAGTTAGGTTAGTGCAGCTCAAGTGAGAATGCTTTCATTTAAAAACATGCGACACTTTGCAGCACTGCATCGCGTCGCGTCGTCAAGCTGAGTGCTACACCCATCGATGCCTGTTTTATTGATTTTTGCATTGAAGCTAATTATAAGCCAATGCTAATTTAAATGCTATTCTAAATATAAACGATAATCATTAGTAAATAAGAATTATATTCAATTTTCTGAATCTAAATTTTGAAAATTTGCTAGTTCTTGCACGACATTTATATGCTCCATCGATATAATTTTAACAGAGAGTAGCTTCAATTAATTTATAAAAAAGCACGAAGTATAAATATAATATATTTTAGTATTTCTATGAAGAAAAGATAAAGTTGTTATTTGCTGCGCATCTCATAACTAAATGCTCCTTATAAAACACCTAATAAGCACTGTTAATTGTTTTTTACTTTACATCTTGCTAGATAGGGGTTAGAAAATCAGCTAGAAAAAACCACAACACCTATTCTATAGGAATGTATACCTACTTATAATTACAGGGTTTATTCGATAAATGGTCACAGCGCAACCACTAACAGATTAGCAAAAGTAACATTATCTTAAGGAGTTGTTACAATCTACTACTTTTCTTCATATTAAGATTTTTTTAACATGCTGCTAGAGTGTGCGTTTTAGGCGATTTTAAGCAAAGAGACTTTGAAAAATCTTAATAGGGAATACACATCACTCTAAAAAAAGTTTGCTCTCGAAATCGAGCAAAAACGCTGTAATAAAAATACTAATTCGCAAAACGCTCTTTCATCAAGAAAGAAAAGAAATGAGTAATCTCATACTCAAATACATACATTCGTGTATGATAAACAACGGGTTCCTTAAAAGAACCCAAAAAAAAATCTTCTTCCCAACTCTCAGGAAGAAAACAAAATAACTGGTAGTAAACACTATGCAAACGCTCCTTCCTTATAAGGAAAGAAAAAAAAAACGAGTAAAATTAACTTGGAAAAAGAGATACAGCATCACAACGCCCTCTTTATAAACAAAAATGAAATGAAATTATTTAAAATGTAAATTTGTATAAAATCATACAAAATTAAATTCGTCAATATAAAATGTGTTTCCTAGAGCTAAACCGAATTAATATTCCCTGAAAATAATAATACAGGGACGGATTCAGGAAATTTAATAAATTTAAAAATACAATAATTTGGAATGTAGAACAGAAAGAATTTCCAAATAATCAGTGTGAAATGCACAATCATGTGCGAAAATAAAAGGTACGAAATCAAATTTGTAACAAAACTGTTATTCGAAGAATTGCATATTCGAAGAATTGTTCATTCAAAGGATTGATTTTCGAAGAATTGTTTTTTAACAATTGTTTACGAAGAATTTACCTAGAACCTGTGATTTGTGCTTTCATTAGCCAATTATTAATGTTGAAATTATACTGTTAGCTGTTTTTGTTCTTTTTATTTATATTATTTATTATACAAGCATGTATCTTAAATAAAGTAGATGGACGAACAAGTGTCTTTTGTAATCCTAAAAGCGCCCTTGGCAGATACTTGCGCATCTAGAGAATTGTTAATTACGTTGGAACGCACCTTTAGAGAAAATGCTAACCAGAATAACCTTGTTACCATTTTCCCAATTTCTTGTATCATCTTTTAGATTTAAAAATTACAGAAGCAACAAAGTTCACGAAATACCAGAAGGTATTGTAATAAAATTTGAAATACTGCAGAAGATTCCGTAAAACGTTTAAGTAGTACATGATAGAAGGTTTCTTAGAACTGAAATAAATGATATCACGGCAATGACTCATGACATTTGAATTATGATTAATTTTATTCTATAGTATTCTCGAGCTTTTCTAGAATTTTCCTTTCATATAAATGGCAATTTAGATTCCTGTAGTTTTTAATGTTGCTTAGCATCTTGATATGTTAAAGGCTGTTATAAATAAATAGAAATATAAACATTTGTTATTAGTGTACTGTCAAATATATACTTAAGAGAATACGTATAAATAAATAGTTGTAATTTAGTCAATATAAATAAAGACTTTTAAACAATTAACTAGATTCGTTATAGTACTCACATATGATAAATTTCCACTGAAATATGTTTGCGAAAGTAAAAATTGACTTGCAACGAGCATTATTTCTGAACAAATTGTTTAATGACAACAAAATAAATGAATTTTATAGGTATAAAAATAACTGCACTGCCTTTGCCTTTAACGTCGTACAAATCTGGTTCAAACTACATTTCTTATCCAATCTTGGTAATTTAAATGTGTCAATTTTAAGTTTTAAGAAGTAGGAGAACGTGGGGGAATATCGACTGAGGGTTAATATCGATCATACTTAAAACTTTAAAATTAGGCGCTATAATAAACTTGTGACGTGTTTCGTAGTTGAAG
Organism: Phrixothrix hirtus; assembly: GCA_024586415.1. Lineage (NCBI taxonomy): Eukaryota > Metazoa > Arthropoda > Insecta > Coleoptera > Phengodidae > Phrixothrix > Phrixothrix hirtus. Next base: position 15,542 of record JAHWXV010222542.1, on the reverse strand, counting down.
CGCCTCCTATGAACACAGCTACGATCATTAGTTGTGTTATACCAACCACCGTGTGTGCTAGGTTAAACATTATTTAATATTGTTAGATATCTTATAAATTTTTTACTATTGTTAATAAGGTAAGAATTATAGTATACTATTGATACAGTAAATTTAATATTATTATTTGGTGTAATAGTATAGTAGGTTCATTTTGACTAAAACATATTTGCTTACCTTCAGATTTTGTTGCAAAAGATAACCTGGAATTTACATGGACTCTTTTCAGGTAAAATCGATCAGACCGGTCGATGTTATCTTTCAGTGGTCGATCTTACCACTTCATCTTGTTAATATTATAATAAATTCAGTTAACGCTTTTAATCAATTAATTATTATTTTTCATAAAAATAAGCCGGCTAAAAATGTTATTTTTTTATTGTCGTAAGAATTCTAAAATTCTGTTTATTAAATCTAAAATAATACATTTGACAGGATATATTTATTTCTTTAGATGACCCGAAAATATGTTCGGAAAAGTGGAAGATCTTGGCCCGAGGAATCTATGCATAGAGCAATTAGGGAGGTCAAAGAAAATAGAATTTCTATTCGAGGTGCAGTGTCTATGTTTAATGTATCATATATTATTACATTACAAAATAGGCTCAGAGGACGATTTGAAGCAAAAACAATTAATATGGGTAGAAAACCTGTGTTTTCCGCAGAACAAGGAGTAGAAATTGCTGCTGCGATTTTGTCATTGTCAAACTTATTTTATGGGTTGACTGTTCACGCGAATTAGTATTTAGATATGCAGAAGAAAATAAAATATCACATCGTTTTAATATCGATAGGCGAATATGCGGTAAAGATTGGCTGTATTCATTCATGCGTCGACACCCCAACTTGCATTTAGGAAGCCTGAAGCAACAAGTATCAGTAGGTTTACAGCCTTTAATAGCAAGAAGTCGGCCTGTTTTTCAATAACCTGAAACTACTTTACGATAAAAATTAAAATTTGAGAGTCATAAAATTTATAACGTTGATGAAACGGGCATTACCAACGTACATAATCCAAGTCGCATCGTTGCAGGTAAAGGCGAAAAACAGGTTGGTGCCATCACTAGCGGAGAAAGGGGGACAGACAACTACCATGGTATGTTGCTTCAGTACTTCAGACCAATACATTCATCTGATGTTTATTTATAAAAGGAATAGAATGATAGAAGGATTAGATAAGAATGGTCCTGTAAGTGACCTATGACAATGTTCACCGTCGGATTGGATAACGGAAGAATTGATTGTCAAATGTCTAAAACATTTTGCAAAATTTGTCAATGCTTCCCTAGATCAACCAGTTCTTCTGATACTGACAATCATTCTACGCATTCCAGTCTGGCATCTCATAATTTTTGCAAAGCTTCAGAGACATGCATTTACTTTCAATTTGAGCCCATACATCCCACCGTATCCAACCGCTAGACATTACATTTTAAAAGCCACTAAAAACTACATATCACCAAGAATGTGACAAATATATGAAGCATAAGAATTATGAAAAAATCAACCAAACTGATATAGCAGAACTTTTTGCTTATAATAGAACAGGTACTATTGAGAAAAGTGTTAATGGTTTTCGGACAACAGGAATCTTTCCTATAAATCGGCATGTCTTTAGCGAAAAAGAGTTTATATGCACAACTGAAAACAGGAGTGATGAACAAATTCTATCTCTACAAGCTAACAGCCTAACAGATCAAAGGACATTGAATATAAGTTCACTTCCACTGCATCCTCAACATCGAACACCTTCACTTAAATCATCATTTAGTGGAATACCTCCCAAGAAGTTGAAAGCTCTTCTCTAAGAGAATGTCTCTCTTGTGAACATCTAACTCTTAAACCAGGTTCAAGGGTAACAACTACTTAAAAAAGGAGGTCTCGAATTCTTTTTAGTTCTGATTCAGATACGTCTCATTCCCTTCTCAGTTTGGAGGAAGTGTTAGATGGTGATATTACTGACGATGACGATCGAATTATAAAAATCAAAAAGAAGAGAATTGTCTCGTTTAGAGACATGTCCTACACCATATTTACAATGAAAACCATTGAGTAGAAGGAAGCAGTACTTAGAATTATTAACGTATACACCTTTCCAAGAAGAATTAGAACATAAAGAATCAAATAGATTAAAGAAATAATTGGACGAGAGGGTAAAAAATGTTAAGAAAAACATTAATATTAACACTAAAACGCAAAGAAGCAGAACGATACAAAATAAGTTCAAATTCAATAATAAGGAAAACCAAGAATTGTATTTCGTTTGTGGAGAATTCAGATCCGATAATGAGTTTTGGTGGAGACGCCACTCATGTGGTGTATGGTCCCATCCCGACTGCACTGGAGCTGAAAAAGCTTCTAAATATACTTGTGAAAATTGTAACTTATAATTATTGTATTACTTTCACTAAATAAAAGTTTCTACTATAATTCTTAGTTTGATCGATAATATCCGCTACTGTGGTCGATTTTACCCAATCGGTTGATTTTACCCGATTTTTTTCTATTTCTAAAATTTCAAATATCGAAGACCATTATCTCGTTTTCATTATAACACTTAGGCTAAACTGAAAAGTAATCTATAAACAAGCGTTTATAACATTTTTAACAATTTGTAGTGGAAACTGTGTTCATAATTAACCATTGTTCTTAAATAGTGGATATTCCTCCACGTTACCCTACTATAATAGTTGGCGCATTTGTCCATATAACCTCAGAAAATAGTAGTCATCACAATGTCGTCCCAAATGGAGCACGTGAGGCACTGCACAGTTTTTGCTTTTCGGTTGAATAAAAATACTATTCAAACGTCCACAACTATTTGTTTCAATTTGAGTTAAGTTGTTAAGATCCGCGAAACTTGTAAAAAATGGTTTAGAAATCTTGGGAATGGCAAATTAGGTCTCAGTGATGCCGAAAATGTTGAAGATGAGCAGCTATGGAACATCTATTGAACGAAAGTCCTTGTCAGACGTAACGAAACATCCTGAAGAACTTCCTTTCGCTTAAACAAACTTGAAGGAATTTTACTGAGAAAAAGAATTTTTGTATAAAATTGTCATTAAGGATGAAAATTAATATAACGAAAATTAGCAATGATATGTGTTATGAGTCACTGAGTATAGTTATATGGTGAGTCATGCCCTATATCAATTACCAGTTTGAACAAGGCTAGAATCTATAGCTCACATATGAATACATGAATCATTGCTTAGATAGTTCTGTAATGATTATTAATGTGTAGAGACCTTAGCAGATAGATTATGCTTTAAAATAAATGATAGTATAAATAAGTATATGCTTACGTCTTGAATAATAGTTAGTTGTGAATTGTGTACATTAGAGAATTAAAATAATTAATTAAATTACTTCTGAGTTTTGTTGCATGAATTATTTGTATAATAATCCTACAAGACAAAAGTCGATGATCTATCTCGGTGAACTCTCAAAATCTACTAAACCGAATATTCCAACAAAAAAGGCGTTGGTGTGTATTTTATGGGATTTGAAAGACGTTATAAGTTCCTCAGCACGATAAAATTGTTACTTCAGCAGAAAATGATAGCAAAAAGGATATTTTATGTACAACGGAACGCGGCAGGTGATTCTGCTGCAATCTTACAATTTATCTCTGGTTTTGGCTAGGAAATTCTTCTTCATACAGCCTATTCCCCAAACATTGCCCCTTTATACTGTTATCTGTACAGGCCAATGCAACATTACTTAGTTGATTCCAACATCAAATCTCCAGATGGTGTTGAAAAAACGTTTGTGATTTTGTCGACTCAAAATCATCTTTTTTCGGTGGGGAATTCGCCAATTATTTGAAAGATGACAGAAATATGTCACACGTAGTGTGGAATATTTTTAAGATTAATATCGGTTTTTTTGAATAAATATCAAATTCATGTAAAAAAGACACTTAACTATTTTTGTTTATCTAATGAATCACGTTAGAGTAGATTATACAATATTGCTTTAACATTAGTTTGCTTGAAATCCAAATTATTTTAATGGGGATAATTGTACTAATAGCTACGCTAACAATAGTTAAATTTCAGTTTTAGGAAACAGAAGTTAAACCAATAAAAGTAATAGAATAAAATAAAAGGGACATGTATTGTATTAGAAATGTGCGATAGGCAAACGCCTGGCTCTTGATCACGAATGCTACCATAATTGTTAAAATTTGTTACCAACCTAACTCTAACCATCAGAATTAAAAATTTCTACAATTTGCCTGTTAATTTATAGTACTGAAACGGTAGGCCTACTTCTGTTTAAACCTTTAACCATTGACTGTGTTATTTAACATAAACATTGACATTTGGTTTTGATTAAATGTACTAATATATTTGCAAGTTCGTAAATAATGTTATCTACTGAAGAGAAAAGTAGTTTTAGTTGAGGACTATTTCCGCTCATACGGTTTAGAAGACAAAATGGTCCAAGCATTAAATTCGTCCGCGAACAATTTTCGGCTCATTTCAATAAATAGGCAACAAGTAATGCTATGGTACTGAACATTATTACAAAATTTAGAAGAACTGGAAGTATGCTACACCAAATAAAGGTAAAGCTGGACGAAAAAAGGCAGTGGATACCAAGGAAAATCAAGAACGTGTATTCAATCAAATTATGTGCTCACCACGTCGTAGTGAACGGATATCTGCTGGAAAATTCATACGTTATTCAGACGACCCAACAATTGAGAACACTTCTAGAATCCTTGCTTAGCAATATGATAATCCCAGTTTCATCAGTAACATCTGGTACAGTGACGAATGTCATTTTCATTTATCGGGTCATGTAAATAGGCGTAGCAATAGATTTTTTGGTTTCAACGACCAGAAGAAGTGCAAGAAATACTGTTGCATAGTGAAAAAGTAACCATCTGGTGCGCAGTTTTTGGATGAGGAATTATTTGGCCTTACTTCATTGAGGAAAACGGGCGTCCAGCAACTGTTAATCAAGAGCGCTATATTACTCAAGTTCTCACACCGTTTGTAGATGACCTTTGGAAGTTTTGCAGAGCAAGAAACTTACCCTTCGGTAGCCAGTTTTTTCAGCAAGATGGGGTAACGTGTCACACAGCACAGGCCACAAGAACCTTTCTGCAGGTGACGTTTGGAAACAATGTAATTTCACGTTTCACCAATTTTTATTTTCCATCTCACTCTCCGGACTTAACATCATTGGATGCATTTGTTTGAGGTATACTGAAACTGTGAGTTTTCCGAGATAACCCTTCGTTGACAATACACAGTTACAAAAGAAAATTACAGACGCGATTCGACAGATGCAACCGTCTGTATTTTCAAATATGGCCACAAATATAAAATAACAATACGAACTGAGCATCCAACGTAATGGAGGGCTCTTAAAACATGTTATTCGTAAAAGTAAAACTTAAGTGTTAATTTATTATTACATATTATTTTATGTGAAAATATAAAGTAATAGCCATACTGTATTATGTTAGGTAAGTCGGAGTTAGATGTAACTGGATAATTACAAGTCTGAGAAAATTCTTCGAAACGTCAAAAAAAGCGGGACGCTTAAAGTTTCATAAATAGTAAAAATTATTTAGTAAATTGAAATTTAAACGGGATGTCCTTGGCTAGGAACATAAGTTAAATAAATCCGACACTTATTTTCAAGACATCGAATTTAAACAAATGAATGCACTGTTATACTTTGAACTTTGAACTGGGGACACAATGAAATTAATAAAATAGGTAAATTTAGTGACGCGCACATGACCATTGCTTGAATTTACTAGCTCTTGGAAATGAACTATGAATTTTTTAAATTTTAGTTATAAATAAAGTGCTAGCAAGAAACTCAGAGTATACCTAAACTATATTTAGTAAACTTCGATTAGGACTGAAAAGCTGTAAAGTAGATATTGCTCTTTTAAATGAAGTACATAGTAGTATTCAGTAACAGTAAGGCACAGTTATTGAAATTGTTTATATGTACTAATTTAGTTTTAAATGATAAAATGTCAGGTAATTTACATGCAAGTATGGTATTAAGAACAAAGGTCTTTGCATTCACTTGTATGTCAATTGTTTTAGGACATGTTATAAATGGTTAATATGGTAGGAATAAGGCATGCATAAATCCGTACTAGAAATCTAAATTAATAATGTTAGTTTAATTTTCGGCGCGTTTTAAATATTTTGATTATATAACGGTTCCTTTTACTGAATTGCAGTAAAATTTAATACTGAAACTAAATTTAGATTTTAATGGCTCTTGAATGTAACATTTAGAATAAGTCCTATTCCGTGAAAGGCCAAACGTAATTAAAAAGTAAGTCTATCATTCGAATCATTCGAATCTAGGTGAAATAGATATAGCTTGATATATGTATCTAATATAGTTAATTATCTTTAAATAATAAACTATCTTTTTTTATCCTGTTAAATGACCAGAACAAAATAAATTGGACATAGTCTCTACAAAGCAGAAACCGCAAATGTTTTCCAACTCAAATATTTCATTTAAACAATTCTATTTATAATTACATAAACTAGAATTATAAAAAGAATTGTAAAAATGTTTATTTAAAATTAATAAATAACATTGAGTAGGACAAATCACATTAATATTTCTACATCGTTACATTAGAGATGTTATGAAGGAAATGTAAAAAGTGTAAACCACATACATTTACTAATAGCCGGCTTATCCTGCTACAAATCCTGCTAGGAAGATCCTCCGCAATTGAAACTGTCCACGCTGAGTCAAGGTCAGTCAACATTCCAACGTGCTGCCAACCTCCTTACTGACCCACTATTTTCACTTCCTGCATGTTGGCCTCATCGATGTCCGTTGATAATTTGGTAGACCCACAGGAGCCTTTTACTTTATAAAAAGTTGCTCGGATAACCAGTACAATTTCCGACAATTAAAATGCATTCACATTTGTCACTTTTAATAAGGTACAAGGTACATTACAATACATGCTTTGCAGTTTCTTATTAGCCTTGCACATTTAAAAACAAGTGGACTAATGACTAGAAAAATATACGTTTTAAAGATAAAATTTATTATAAAGATAAGTATATAAAGAAAATTAAAACGACATCCCAACAAATTATAATTAATTTATTTAATATTCAAATGTTTCTTCTTAAATGTATTTTAAACACTTTAACTTAAAAGTCTTGATTTTTATTTTTAGCTTCACAATTTTAGGTGACGGTAATAAATCTTAAATAAATTATTGAATGAAAGCCAGAAATTGCAGTTATCTATGATTTAAATTTGGTTATAACATAACAACTTAGTTTAATTAAAACACGATCTCTATGCGCTCCCAAAATTAAAAAAATTTTAAAAACACTTTTCATCGTAACGCTATATATTTAAGATTGTGAAGTGGTGTTTTATTTTATTGGCCTTACAAATTTTCTTATTATAGACAGGCCTTTTTTAATAAATCTTCGTTAAATTGTAATGTGAAGGAAGAATTTCCACATAACTAAATTTATTTCGATTAGTTAGTTGTTTAGTTTTATTTCAAATTTATCAAATGATACACCTGGAGCGTCCATTAATAATCAAAAATAATTAAATTGGGTAATTATGTAACCCTTTTAAGAACTCAAATTACCTGCATTTTGTTTTAATATTTTATTTGCATTTGAAATGTTTAATATGGAATTAACGAAGTTTAATGGAAAGAATGCAAAAGTTATTGATAACGGTTTATCATAATGCACAGAGATTCCCAGGAAAACACGAATCGAATATCACGAATTATATTATAAGTAAGACATTTTATAATTAAATTTAATGAATAATAGTGACGGATTAGTTAATACCCCAATCACTTGTCGATTCATATTGCATTCATCCTGTTACTGTGAAGCTTGTTGATGAACTCATTGAAATCTAACTATTTATAATTATTTAACTTCAAAATCATCTAACTCGACATATAAGTTAAATCAATTACAAATTACAAAATAATTGCAAAAAACCGACGATAGCTTCAGCTGCCTTAAAAAACTACATTTAAGGATGGTATGTGATGTAAATAAAGCTAGAAAATATTATCTTAATAGTCAACTGTTTGAAGCTTTGTAAATTTAAATCCTAAAAATCTGGTGTGAGATAATACACGACTTTCTCTTACCCATTTTAAATTTATTGAATTTATTGACGTTAGTTACTTTCCTATCACCTAAATTGTAAATTCTAAAATTAATTTAAAAGCATAAATAATTCATCCATTTATAATTTCCTGTATACATGTACTAAGAGTTTTATAATTAAATTTTAAGCTCATTTAAAGCAAAAATAATTTATAGATTTAAATAAAAAGTAATTAAGTATTTAAATAATGCACACAAATCATAAAATATAAACTTATTTTTATTTTGGGGACAACAATTGGAACGGTCACCCATCCAAGTTAGTGGCCAGACTAAACCTTGTTTAACTCTAGAGATTTTTCTTAATAATTCACTTCAACGAATTTTCTCGTAGAAACCAATTAGTTCATCAATAAAGCATTATAAGTGTAAGAAACGTGGCTAGTTTAAAAAAAATCGTTAAAACCGTTTTCGCGAAAATTGCAAAAAACCTGAAAATCACAAGAATAAAGTGTCGCTTCTGGTCATTGCATTTTAACAAAATTCTTAGTAGGATGTTCAAAGGAGGCATAAAGTTATATATAAAATTTCACTTTTCTACGACGTTTTGATTTCGAGATACACTGACCACATACGTACACACGCGCGCGCGTGCACACACACGCACGCGCTCGCGCTCGCTCACGAAACGCACACGCGCCGGCGCGCGCACACGCATGCGCACACGAACGTGCACACGCAAGCGTACACGCACGCGCACCCGCACTCACGCACACACTCACACGCACACACTCACACGCACACGCAAACGCACGCGCGGGCGCACACACACACCACACAGGTCAATTTCTAAAACCATGTTTTTCGGATGCAGGGAACCTGAAAATATGTATATCCGTTAAAAACTGGACATCGAAAATTTTGACCGAAAACATGACTTTCTCTATACTATATTTCATGTAGGTAAAAGAAAGTAAAACATAGAAATACTTGCGCTAAAGTAGGTTAAGATTAATAAAAGTCAGGTATGAAAGAAATTTTAAACTAATCACAGTTAACCGCCAAACAATTCAAATTCCATTGATTGTTAGTAAAACTTACAATAAAAATCCGAATATTTCCAGTATCAAAAAGTTGAAAACGCCAAAAATGATGTTCCTTTTATTAAGCCCACCATTAAGGAAGTGTTTCTACCAAGTAACAGAGGCCCATCGTAAAATAGCGTGATATAAAATTAAATTAATAATTTAACTTATAATCTGTCATAAATAGCCGCTTCAGGGACTAATTAACTCGCTGATTAATTACAAGAAACCAATTAGTCGTCTGGGCGAGATCAAAAAAATTGAAGAAATTAATAACCAAGTATCAGCACGTATAGTTAATGTTTTGTACGTCAAGAAATCAAAATTTATTTAAGAAAATGGAAGAATAGAGGTGACCTGAGAATTCCGATAACTAAAGGTCGATTTATCAATATATATATATATACATAAATAACAACCTGTGATTGTCTGAAAACAAATACAAATTAGATAAACATTAAACTTATTGGCCCTCCGCACAAGTAGTTCAAATTCTTTCGTATTTATACAAAGTTACCTTATTATTTGTCAAAACCGTAAAGCATTTAGAGGTAATGTCCACTTAAGAAAGGGTACTTCATTTATTTCATCTAAACGCTAATTTTAATTAATAATAATACAACAGTACTTAAGGCTCCTACGGACTGGGATTGGGTAACCCAAAATGCTATATTTAAAAATTATTAATTTTTAGTAGTTGTAGTTAAAATTTTTAAAAAAGGGTACGTAGGGAGCAGCGGAATATTATGGCTTCATAGACAATAGTTTTATCAACAGTTTTAATTAATTATGGAAGCTCAATATTGAAAAAACGCTAATTTACGTTTTTTCAATATTACGCTTCCATAATTGATTAAAAGTATAGATAAAACTATTGTCTTAATTGTAGTATCTAATTGCGAATATTTTGGTTTCTTATGTGTTCGTACTAGACTCCTTGGCTACTATTGATTCACATTGTAACAAATATCCTATAGGCAGTCGATCGAAGGCTTGTTACCAGGTTGCAATCTATTAGATCACCCAGTTTTTTCCTGCGGGTAAGGTTGTCCGTCTGGCCTTGGCTCTCGTCTTGTACGAATAGCCGAGATGGTGTCCGCTTCGCTAGCTTAGCCGATAAGAAAACTATGGAACCCGCATCTTAGTTTATTCCTGTATTGGTTACTGCCCAGCCTCTCTCTTTGGGGATAATTGAGGTCTAGAAGCACTTACCTATTTAATTGCTTCTACAAATAATTATGTATTATTGGGTATTTGTCATGTCACAACATCTTTTAAAAGTACTCTATTAATGTACAATGCGTTTAACCATCATTCTGGAAATTAGGCCGACTGCCTTAAAAATTGTGTCAGAATTTGTTATCTTCTGTTTGAAGGATCCCAGCAGTCAGATTCCTGTTTGAAAGAAAGCGTGGCTTTTTGTCATGGAAACGAGATAAAAGTTTTTTTCGGTAGATTAATAAAAATAAATGGAAATGATATTCAAGTAAATTTTGCCGGATAGAATTTACCGTTTCTCTAGTTAATTTGTTTGGCGTTTTCGGTGATATTTAAAGACTGGGATAATACCCTTCGTAAAGTACGCGCGGCTGTCATATTGGTGACGTGTTACAGTTCGAATGAACGACGTTAAGTAAGTTTTTGGTGAATAAAACGAAGGCAGAGGATAGTAAAGCTCGTTTTGGTAACCGAGTAAGAGTGGAAAGTAGATTCGCGCGAGATGTGTGTGTATTTTGGGGACACAATTAACCAACAATTGAGATTGAAGACCGTCTTGTAGACTTGGCGGCAGTCATTTAACCTTTCTGTCGTGGTCTGGAAATTAGAAAGCGTATTCTCCAGTAACATCTACAATCCCCTCCCTGCGTGCTGTGTTAATAGGTATTCCTAGTGTGTAGGGAACTGAATAACTGTCTCTTACGTTAATTTTCAAGCGTGTGTTGAAACCTGTAGCATTTATGGACTTTCTCGATGCGAAATAGTTCTTTCACACGAAACGAAAGAAAATGTGTATTAGTTATAAACATTTAGTTCTCAGTATTAACAACCGTTGTACATCATTAAAATTTAGTCAAAACGAAAGATGGTAGTACCGACCCCATAGACGCCTGTGTGTTTGACCCTTGGGGTAGTTTAATTTTAACTCAGTGTAATTGATTACTGTTGTGTACCCCAATTTAATTTATGTACTATTTTGACTTACTATACGGGAATACTACTTTGAAGAATCCCGTATTAGTTGTGATATCGTATTTTGTCTTGATTTTTACATTGACACCAAGCTAACTTTATTTAGTAATCATACTTATTTAAGCAGATTTTATCTGCTAAAATGTTTACGGCACAAAGCATCTGTAGCAACAGTTAAACACCTCTTTGGCCAGCCTTTATTACTACGAGCTATTTATATTTGACTTGCGCGTGGAGCATAACTGGTAGCCACGCCCAATAACGACACTCTAGATATATAAACACAGGTCTGATAAGTAAGCTTGCAATAGATACGTACGTGTTTGTTGTCAGCTCATTGTTCTCTTGTGATACTGTAACTTAGGCCCCTTCAGCTTGCTGCGATGGGTCGGTTGCAGTATCCAGTTCCGATAATAGGCGATAGTGCGCAAATTTGATATTTTAATATTTTATTTGCGTGTTTGATTACCTATACTGCAAGATATCTGATAGCCAGCTTGTTAACCCCACATTCCGTGAGCTGCAAGCGTTGAAGAGCTATTACAACGCCAACGTCACTCACGGGGGAAGCGAGTTCCTAAAACTGCCGCCGAAGACTATAGAAAATCTCCCCAAGAACATCACTAGGATAACGCACAGCGATCCGGAATTGGCTTATGAAATGACTTCCCGGCAAGTCTCCGCAGAAGCTGACATACTAGCAACGAAGATGCCGGAGGACACTAGGTGCTCCCCCATGGAAGAAGACAACACGACTTCAGTCATAGAAGAGCGCGACGCCAAGCGAGAGAGCGACGCTAACGCCGAAGGCTTCAAACAGGTGAAGCGGAAGAAGCAATCAAAGAAGAACATGGTTGTATCGGCTGCAACTCCGATTAAGACCTCAAACAGCTACGAGGCCTTAAGCAGCACCGTGCCGCCGCGCAAGGCACGGAACCGCACCTAAGGGAGCGATTCCGCCAATAATCCTTTGATTAAAGGAGAAGTGGCCCGAGGTCGACTCTATGCTTCGTGCTCGAAGCATAGCGGTTAGTAGGGCCCGAAACGTGGCGTCGGGCATTAAAATCGACTCGACCACGCCTACCACGCCTAGCGACCACCAAGGCATAAAGACGCTGCTGTATTCACAGCATCTAGCCTACCACACCTTCAGATTCCCCCATGACAAAACATTACGGGTTGTCATATGGGGAATCCCGCACGAAATCACTGATGAGGCCATCCAGGACGACCTCAAGCAACAAGGGCTACCTGTGTTATCTGTTCCTCGGATACGCAGGGGCCCAAAAAAGGTCCCACTTCTACTAAATTACGTGGAACTTAGGAACAACGTCGAGGGGAGGAAGATCCGCCTAGTAAAAGCAGTGCTCCACCTGGAAGTGGTCATTGAAGCTCCTCGAAAAAGAAAAAACGCGAGAACCCAGTGCCACCGGTTCGGCCACAGTCAGAAATTTTGTAACGCAGATCCCGTCTGCGTTAAGTGCGGGAGTGGACACATAAGTGGCGAATGTGGAAAGCCGAAATCGTCTCCGGCAAAGTGTGCTAACTGCGCTGGAGACCACACCGCCAGCTAGAAGGGGTGCCCTAGATACCCCAAGGTAGTAAAGGCAGCATCAGCACCACGAAGGGGCGTATCCTACGCGGATGGAGCCAAGGCCCCGCCCACAACGAAACCGCGAAGTGCTAAGGTGATCCGCGATGTCCAGAAAAGGGGCGGAGCCTCCTTCCCGGATCTGGACATAGCAAAAATCACTACAATCGGCAACATCATCGTTGAGGCCACGAAAGACCTTCGCAGAATGGGTTCAAAAAATCATTCAGTGCCTACCGGTGATTTTCGAAATAGCAGGACACCTAAAATCGCAAAAGGGAAGCCGCACGCCGGTAAACAAAATTCCAATCAAGACATCAAACATTAAGGACGAAGGTGGTAAAAGTTCCAGTCAACTTGGTACACCTAGCCCATGAAGTTCATCGCTTAACCAGTCACCGCAAACCAAGCAGTTCGGTACTCTATAATCACGCACTCTAAGATAAGATTTCAGTTGCCTGGTGATTGTAGGCGGTTTACTACATATTATTTAACCATCACCCGACTACATCTGCTTGCAACTGCTTCAACCTCAATAGAAATAACAAGACAAAGATCAATTATTTAGTTATCTATTTACCATGCTTTCTTTTACCCAAGTAGCTTGTTTTTATATAACGTTAGTTTGCTTTAGCCATGAATGTTTTAGACCTTTATAACCTATAGATTGCTTAAGATTCAATTTCGTTTTTATGTGCTGTAACTGTATCACTTGATCATTTTTCTGTTAGCTGTAAGATTTACACCTACTTAGATCTAGACGAAATAGCCACAATGGACTTGACTACTTGGAATTCACCCTAATGTAACATTATTCATTTTACAATTGAAATTGGTCATTGCGGTATGGCGTCAACGATCAGTAAGAAGTAGGGCGTGGCCTACCATTAACGACCACGCCCACAAAGCATTGCTTTAATTATAAGTAAGTAAGTTGTTAGGATTTGTTGTACCCTTTGTTTCTTTATGTCCATTTTATTATAGTAATTGTGAATGTGATATAATTAGCTTTGCCAAGTGGATAGCATCACGTAACAATTGAATATTTATAGATGTTTTAGCCTTGGCAAATGAGTAACGGTTAATGACCACACCCATAGAGGAGCGCTTTATCACATGTAATCGATAGGACTTGCTGTATGTTTCCCTTTATTGATGTACATGTTTTAAACTATTGAACGGGAATGTAATATAACTAGCTTTAACAAATATAACTTGATCTTTACAGCATGTATTAGTTTTAGAAGACTGGGCATCATCTTAAAGCTTTTAGATTGACAATTGTTTATTTCCGAAGTGGTAGTAGCTTTATTGTAGTTTATAGATACATAATTATATGATTTGGTTAGACAAGTATACTAACCTAGGTAGTGCATTGTTAATTAAGATAGCTTAGCTTTATTCAAAGTCGTTGGCTATTACTGTATGTTTTTGCGTATTATGGCTTGTAAATAAATGGGCAGTAAATGTCGTCATGCCAAAAGCAGATACTACTCAATACCGCCGAATCTTGATTTGAGTTGATTATACAGCTATCCACCTCTCATGTGATTGTTTTATTTCGACAACTTTAGCTTTAAGATCATTACCTCTAAAGCTTACGATTTGAGAGCATGTCCGAGTAGAACCTCCGTCACATTAGTGTAATCGTAGATGGGCCTTTTCTTACAAACAGAGTACCTATTATTATACGGGTAATTAAACGTGAGCAGCCAGTTCTGTTTCGTTGGTCGTTGCCTTTTTGGGCATACCCCTTACCGCGAGCAGCGACAGTGACATCCCCAACCTAACGGAACTGTTAACAGAGATTTCTCTCGGTAGTCTTGAACCCCGCTTCGCACAGCAGTAGCTTAGTCGGCGCTCGCTGTTAGGGTCGGTTCCGTCGGCCGCAACATAGTCCGACCTTGTGACTTGTGAGACCGTGATAATTTAGTTCAATTTTAGAGTTGTCAAATAATTAAGACTTTTTTGTTTGTTTTTGGCTACAGTTAAGATATTCAACTCATTACTTTCTGTAAACTAAATAATATGAGTAGAGGAGATTCTATGAAATAAATTTTATTACGCTTAATTTAGCTCCCTAATAATTAATGACAATAATTACTTGAACTCTACGCTTTAAATTATAAGACATAGGATATCTATAAAAATCAAGTTAGATTAACTTCGTTTGAATTATTTGTCCTGTAGAATATTAAAAACACCATGTCCGTGAAAAGTTTAAGGTTATCGCACCACATGTGTTGTGCCAATCCCGTTTTTATATTAACAATTGCTTGATTCTTATATTTTAACCATAAATTCTATACATTTCTGTCAACTATGAATATATTATTCAAATTGAAAACGTACGTGATACGTCCAATAACTGTATAATTTTGCCTAAATTTTTACTATGTCAAAAGAATTTTTGTGTACAATTATATACTATGTTTAAATATTTATATAATTTGACCTTAAAATGTTTAAATTATGGTTTATAATTATTATTTGAGGTAATAGGTCAATAAATAATCGTCGATGTAAAAG
>JAHWXV010222533.1:0-10948 GCA_024586415.1 Phrixothrix hirtus | reverse complement strand
TAAAGTGCTAATCCTACAGTGCGTGTAGAAAATAAGATTACAGGGTGCAAATTTAGTGTAATAAGTCAAGTCCTTAAAATATTTATTTCTGTATTTAATTCATTATTAAAGGAATTTAAAGTCAAATCAGTAAAAGTATACCGGGTGGTCATTAATGGGATCAGCCCGTAGTTAGTTATTTGATATACCGCACATCTTCAATTTTGCAAATAACCAAGTGACTAGCAATTTAATTGTATTCAGGATTCATTTTTCAATTTTTAATATACCGAGTGGTATGAAGTAAAGAAAGCACCATTAGAATAAGAACTTTCTTTCAGTTTTGAATCTCATTATTGCAGTACCAATGGCGTCTGTTTTCCGTTTATAAGGTAAGGCCAATTATATCATGACATATACAGGGTGTTCTTCAAACATTACCTGTCTGCAGTGGTCTTGAAAACAGTGACTCCCATATTTAACCGATTTAGACCTATTTTCCCGACAGTGTTTAGCTTCGCAATATGGGAGAACCACGCCTCGCTCCACTGCAGCTTTGCCGGCCATTGCTAAAACACGTGTTTCTGCCACATGCGTTATTGCGATTTCTTCTTGTGTCAATTTTCAACAAAGCGTGGTGCATCTTTGACATCAAAATTACCGGAACGGAATCGACGAAACCAAAATTGTGCTTGATTGGCTGTTATGGTATCAAGGCTGTAAACACTGTTCACATTTTCAGCTCTCTGGCTTGCATTTTCGTCTTTATCGCAGAAAAACTGTAAAATATGGCGTGTTTTCTCTTTGCTGGTGTCCATCCTTGACGCTCGCTCAAACAACGCTGAGTCAAGCAATAACAAATCTGTTTTAGAAATTTTTTAAGTACGAGATCTTGTCTTTTTAACGCCGTCTAGCGTAATCCAATCCCGCTTATACAACGCAAGATACAGATTGCTAAAGCCATATATTAGAAAAATAATGGATTTCTTTTCACTACACCTTTTATGAGTTGAAACATCATCCATCATTTCTAAAATTAGCCTACAGTAACTAGTTTTCTTGTCTCCTACCCTATCCACGCGTATTTTATTCGTTATAGTTGATTTTAAATATTCAGCTTCTTAAATTTATTTACTCCATGAGTAATCAAACTGTTTTTTAGATAAAACAATAGTTTTAAATTCGTGAATATTTTTATGCAAAGATTTATATCGGGTGATGTATTTCTAATTCTCGTCAAAATAGGAAAAAATTCCTATAAACCTGCACTCTACAATGCATGCTAAAGGAAGTACAGCCCTTTAAATGTTACGTCAAAAATATGATTACCATTCTATACCTTTTGAATTACTTCACAAAGAATTTTGAAATTTTGATCACTTGTGTAGTTGATTAAGCTGAATTTCATTTTGTAAATACTGTTTTAAAATTTCTCTTACAAATTATGTTTTCCGCTGAACCCGGTATATTTTTGGCGCCCTAGAAGTTTTGAATGCCATGCTTTTTAAATTCAAAATAATGGAGTTTTAACAGAAAAACAGGTTCTTTTGTCTCATACTGCTAATTACAACCGTTTTGGAGAAAACGGACTCTAAATGTTACGTTGTTTGCAACAGAATTTAAAAAACAAAAATCATCCGGTGGCATTGCAGTTGCAGATTTCAAATATCCAATTCGTTTCTAGTACGTAATTTGAACTGTATAGCAAGTTGAGTAGCTTTGCACGCTGGGAAAAATGAAAACATTAAATTTTCAATCTCAAAGAATGTTAAAAGATAATAATGAAAGCAATAAAAACTGTTTAAAAAACAAATTAGCATTTTTATTTCAACTACCACAATTTGTTACAACATACCTGTTATTTCAACAAATACGGATTTTTAAATTTGATAACAATAGATTTTAACTGTTAAATGATTGTTTTACTATAGCTAGATTAAATGTCCAGTATACAATTCAATTAAGTACGAAGAAATGTTTGATTTAATCTCTTTATCGTTAAATTAGATGCTTAAGTAACATTAGATTAATAAAAAAAAATTGTTAATTAAAACTACAAGTAGTATCTTCCTTCAACAGTTTAAGAAATTGTTGGTACATCAGCACATGTTATTCCATTAAACAAAAATGTGTTAAATTATTAGTTTTTAAATGCAAATTGAACTTACAACAAAGAAAATTGGTAAATGGTATTCTAATTTACCGACCACAATTATTTTAAAATGGTCAACCTAAAGCTCTTAATTTATATTACTTAAAGTAGAAATAGAAATTATTGAAATCATCACTAAAGGTATTGTAACAAAAATAGAAACAACAATGGAACATTCTGGCACAATCCAGCATGTTCCTTATAATAAAATAGATAATGTAATCACAAATGATTCATTGCGGTAACCGATATCTATCAATTAAATTCGAGGTCAGTAATGGCGTTTGAAGAGGCAATGGAATTAATCCTGGGGGGGGGTTGTCTTGGTAAACATGTCTAGTATACTTGGACGATGTCACAGCCATTGGAATGACCTTCGATGACAACGATATGCATATCTACAACTTAGTTCGAAAAAGTGCAACTTTTTTCAAAACACAGTGAAATATTTGGGTCATGTGATCTCTGAAAAAGTATGGCAGCTGGTCCAAAAAAGATTAAATCCGTACGAGAATGGCTACAACTGAAAGATAAACATGAATTACGAAGCTTCTTAAGGTTATTCACTTACTATCGTCGATTTGTACGTGGATTAGCAGACATCGCAAAACCAGTCATAAAGATCACAAGACCAACCATATTTATAGAGCAATAGTTGCCAAGAGTCATTTTAAATACTTCAACGAACATTAGTAACGGCACCTACAGTTACCCGAGAATAGAGCGAATATTTGTCTTCGATACCGTCTTACATACAAGTCGATATCGGTGCAGTGCTATCAAAAATCCAAGATGGACGAGAACGAGTAATTGGGTATATTAGCAAAGTGTTGTCCAAACCTGGAAGGAACTATTGTGTTACGCGCAAACAATTGCTAGCGTTGATAAAAGCCATTGAACAACTTTGCAAATATCTTTACGGGCGAAATTTTTTATTGAGAACTGATAACGCGGTGTTGAAACGCCTTCTACAATTTAAGTATCCAGGACGCCAAACAGCGAGAAGGATTTAACGATTAGAAGGGTATGACTTCGAAGTCGAGCATCGTGCCGGTAGAAATCATAGAAATTCTGACGCTTTATCAAGACGGCCTTGCATAAAAAATTGCAAATGTTGTACTCAGTTGGAGTCAAAACTTGCAGAACCTCTTTTACTATTGTACTATTGTAGGTAATGATGACTGCAAACCAGATAACGTCAAATAAGATCAAGAAAACAACCCAGACCTGAAGGTGCTATTCAAATAGAACAATTAAAGTCAAGGAGCAGGTTGGGAGGAAGTGCCCTCATTCAATCGCATGGTTAAAGCATATTGATCCTAATGGAACTCTTTGAAAGTTCAGGATGGCCTTTTGAAAAGACCTGAAAATGATGATGGAAGTAAAAGATAAATGTAGGAGGTAGTTCCGAAAACCAGAGTCGCAGAAACATCATGACAGCGACATGATGGTTCATTAGGAGGGTATGGGGGAGTAAAGAAAACTCTGGAAAAGGTCTGCAAAAGATTTTATTGGATAATCTGCAAGGATGATGTTAATAAGTGGTGTCGAAAATATGTAATATGCGCATATGGGAATGGCCCATTGGGATGGCGAAAAGCACCGATGCGGCAATATAATGTGGGTAGCCGTTTTAAAAGAGTAGCCATTCATATAATTAGCCCACTTCCAGAAACTGATGCAGTAAACAAATACATCCTGGATGCAATGGATTATTTTAGTAAATGGACTTAAGCACACGCTCTACCCAATTAAGAGGCAGTTACAGTGACCGAAACATTGGTAAAAGTACTATTAAACCGTTTCGAGATTCCTTTGGAATTACATTCAGACCAAGGCAGAAATTTTGAGTCAAACTTGTTCCAAAGTCTCTGCAAGCTGTTGAAGATACGCAAAACCAGAACAATTGCTCAAGCAGCGAGAGCCGGAGAGTGGAAAGGCATGTCACCTAAAACGCCGTCATCGTCAAGGTATGCGAAGTATTTACTACCTTGTGACGAAAGCTTTATCCCATCAAAAGCCACGTTATGAAGACTTGTGGAAGACCTGATGTGATTTAAGGAAACATCTTTTTGTCGCTGCCAGTGGAAAGTTAGTCTTGACAAAACTCGGCTGCGGCCTACACCTGCTTAATTGGCGTGCGGTACGTAACATGTTTGAAGTAGTGTTTCAAGGTGCTGCTGTTAAAATCCTAGTGTGTGGAACTCCACCAATAACGAAATCTGTGGAATACTATTTTTTCAAAAAATGGGGCTGCATGTATGGATCGCAGTGTAGATTCTGACAATCGCTAGCGAAAAGAACTAAACCAAGTGCGAAGTCCAAGTCATTGTTACGGAACATAACCGTCCTAAGGAGGGGGCAGTGTAACAAAAATTAGAAACAATAAAAACTTAATGGAACATTCTGGAACAATTCGGCATGTTCTTTATAATAAAATAGATGGTGTAAACACAGATGACTGATTACGGTAATCGATATATGTCAATTAAATTCAAGGTCAGCAAAGAGTCATGAAATTGCAATTTATTACACCATTATTATGACTAATTATTCTAGAGTCTTACTTCTTTTTCTATACCTTTTTCCCATCTAAATAAATAGCACATTAAGTTCTTTTGGTATAATTTTAATTAGAATCTTATCATCTTAGTTACTCATACATAAATAGATTTATAACGTTTATTATTACCGTATTATGAAATAAATATTTAAATAAACAAGGGTATATAAATAATCCTAATCTAAGTAAATATAAATAAAGATTTTAAAACAAATAACTAGTTTGGTTCTAATTAAAGCATTCTTGTACGTTCTAGCCATATACATTGTTCCTAATCAATCAAGCAGCGAGTACATAGAATTATTTAACTCCTTAGCTAATCTTAATTTTTTATGGAGTGGTCAAGTTTTATTACTTGAAGATCTTAATTTAGCCGAATTAGTATTTTTTCAGTTGCACAGTACAGCTTCATATAACTTGTCATAAACGTTTAAGAACTACAAATATTTTATAGATTTTAAATTTGGAACAAAAAATTCCATTGAAAATCATATGGAATGGATTTTAGATGTTGTACCAACCAACCTTGAATTAGTTGTTGCAAAAGAAAGCAATTTAATAACTATTGCAGATACACAACATCCTGCTTTAATTATGAACATTAACCTAAAAATTAAACCTAAGAAGATAATAAATGTTTCTCCGGATATTATATTTAATTTTAAAAGACTTAATGGTCCGTTACTATATAAACTGGTCAAAACAGTAGCGTTTCCCGCGAAACGTGATCATAACGTGAAACACGATTTAATGTAATTCCAAGAATTGTACGCGTTTGCGCTATATTAGTGACCCGGAAGTGTAATCATTAAGACCGAATTAAAGACAGGACAAACTTTAAGAAAGTATTGAATACCGCGCGCGAGTTTAAATTTCAAATAAAAAAATTGCTTAATTAAAAGCTGTTATAAAAATGCTATAAACCAATTAATAGATATTGCACAACCTGACGCATAAATAACCAGTTACCGTCCGAAATCAATCAGGATTATTTTGATAATTAACCATAATTAACATAAGCAACAATCTCAGATTATTTAACTATAAATTCATTAGTAAAAACTAATTAAAAGCTGTTGCGAAATATTGCGTCATGTTATGCAAACGAATTCATTAAAGCACATGTAATTGTTATTCACACTGATACGATATCAGACAAAGAAAACCGTCCGAATCCATGTTCGCTGAATATAGAACGCAAGTACAAATTTAAATATAAATAAGACGCTTTCACGAGTTGCAAATCAGTCTTCGTATGAGACTCTATACGCGATATCGCATAGTGCATAAACCGTAAAAGCTTTTCTGCAAAGTCATGCTACTTTGTTATTATATTTTACAGCGGTCCTGACGCAACGTCTTCTGTATTTGCCAAGCCTGTTAAAATCCTGAATACCTTTCATATTAGCAAACCGTTAGAAAGCATCGTATGCTATAGAGCTATATACATAGATTCTAGAACGACGTTCTATTTCTTGTTACTCCGTAACAAAGATAGACTGAGTATAGAATAATATAACGTCGGGGATCCTCGTAACTGAGTGTTCCTGGCATTACAGCGTCCGAATCAGCAACGAAACCGCCTTTGGCTCGATTACAAACTAGTTGCTCAGTCACTATTTATGAACGACGTCATGCATCCGTCACCGTCGTTGTGCGTTGAGTTTGTATTGATAGCGGAACACAACCATGCTGTACTGAAATCATGCGTTATATAAAACATGCCGTCATTTGCAGATGAGTTGCTAAGTATCGGTCTGTAAACAACGCTAACTGTAGAGACGCCTAGCGATACTGGGTGGCAACGAAGATCGCGAGTACACACTAACGCCTCGCATCAGACATTCGTCCCCGATATAAATTACGTACATGACGGCCGCCAGAAGCGACGCGCCCGTGCTCAGATCATCTAGCATACGACACTTGTATTCAAACATATTAGGACTACAGGATTTGACCGAGCCAGGACGCACTGCAACCGCCGCTCGTTCCAACGCAGCAACAATTTCAAATACTAGTGACCGTATAAACCTCATACAAATACTGACTTTCTATACGGACACGAATAATTGTAAATCATTTATTTTTGTCTGCTGTCAGAAATTTATGTTTATTTTATTTGCCATTATTGAACTGTTACAATTTTGATTTAATTTATGTTCCAATTTGCGTTTAATTATTGTAAATAAATTATTACTGTTACCTTTCTCTTTAATATCACCGAAAACCTATACAATCATTAATTAAATATTGACGAAGTTCGTTTCGTGACCGAAATCCGAACAACGTCATTTGCACAAACGTCATCCACTGTAAAATAATTATTTTAGAGATATATCGACGACAAAACCAGACGAAGTGAGAGCCTCCAAAGTTACTGAGAACGTCATCAAGCCCTTTCCCCACACGACTGAGCTATCATTCAGTGGGATGTAATTTCTTTGTCTTCCCCGTGCACCTTTCACTACGAATTGAAACGTCACAAATCTACTAATTGGTTAACTGAAATCGAGGATAATGATGTAAATAGCGTGATCGGTAAATCTCATAATAATCTCTACAATATATTCCAACAAACTGTCCCAACTATTAAAACACATATAAAAAAAATATCCTATCTGGTTTAATAGCTCAATAATTAAATTAATTGAACATAAAACTAATCTAAGATGCAATTCAAATTATAGATTCTCTATTAGTTTACAAAATATATCTAAGATTGTTCTAATGGAAATAAAAAAGCATGCAAGGGAAGTGTACAATAATTATTTAAATTCCATCGCACAACAAATAGATAATAGTAATATCTGAAGAGGTTGGGCATAATTCAAATTTAGAAATATACGGCTCAAAACTACTAGCATCCACTATTAAGGATAAATATGAATTAATGAAATTTACAAAATAGGAAAAGGCATTAATATCGGAAAAATTTTCCTTGGGCGGGATTTGAGCCCAGGATTTTTGGATAGATAGGTACTCCAACGTGGTAACCATTACACTACTAAGAACCATATACCAGCCTGTTGAAAATTTGTCTACAAATCTCTACTACTGAATCCTAGTAATTTTGAGTCGTATATTTCTAAATTTGAATTATACACAACCTCTTCAAATCTTAATGTCATAATCCATTAAACACAAATGCTCAATTTCGAAACAACTAACTTCCCACATATATATTTGTAACATATCAATTAGGTGTAAATCCGATGGTATTGTCGGCTTTCCGAATCGTGGCAAGCTAGTATACACATCGTTACTTCTAAAGTGGCATATTTATAGAAAAATTTTCAACAGGTTGGTACATGGTCCTTGGTAGTGTAATGGTTGGCGTATCTATCCAAAAATTCTGGGATCAAATCCCGGCCAAGGAAAATTTATCTATATTTGTGCCTTTTCCGATTTTGCAAATTTCATTAACATATAGATGATCCTAATATGTTATGGACCCATGTAAGAAATAACAAAACGGCCTGGTTTACCTAAAATAATGTATGGTAAAAGTGATCAGAAGCTTGGAAGTGGACAAGAAATAGTAAATGCTTTCGCAAATTATTTTGAAAATGTTTACTCACACTCGGTGCATATTTCTCAAACAGTTTTCAAAAAATCTCGCAAAATTCAATTACACTTTTAAATTTCGATATTGACGAAGTGTTAGATGCCATAAAACATTAGAAACGACAAGCCGATTGGCCCTGATGGCGTTCCATTTTATATAGTGAAGAGCGGTACTGAACACCTATGTGTCCCTTTGTTAAAAATAATGAATTTGTCCCTACAACTGAATAGTTTCTTAGAAATATGGACTATATCTAAGTCTTGTCCCATATACAAAAGAGGCAAGCGCAATCAAATTGAAAATTATAGGCCATTTCCAATTTTGTCTATATTTTCAAACATATTTGAATCCGTTTTATACAAAATCTATACGTACAAGTTAAAAACATTATTAGAGATCATCAACATGGATTTATGTCTAGGATATCTACTAGAACCAATCTCTACCACTTTACACAAGTTGGGTTTGAATCAATGCAAAGGAGAAACCAGCTTGACGTTATTTATATGGACTTTTTCAAAGAATTTGATAAAATTGATCGCTTCATTCTTCTCATAACGCTTTCCAAAATTGGCTTCAGTAATAAATTACTCAAACTTTTTACTACTTATTTATGTAAAAGACGGCAGTTTGCAGAATGTTATGGATATGTCTAAACAATTTTGGTTAACTCTGGAGTACCACAGGGTTCTAACCTGGGCCCATTAATATTTTAACCATTTGTAAGTGATATATCTAACGAAATTAAATATTCTAATTTTCTAATGTGCGCAGATAACTTAAAACTATTTCTTGAAATTAAAACTACGGATCAATGTTATTTACTTCAATCGGATATCGATTCAATATACCCTTGGTCAATAAGAAATAAACTAATCTAAACAAGTGTATTTGCGTGATATATAGCAGAAAAAAGGCAAACGTGTCTTTGAATTGTAAAATGGATTGCTATGACTTAATACGAATAAATGCAGTAAAAGGTTTAGGAATTTTACATGAAGCTAAGTTGAATTTTAATAATCATTTAGATAAAATTATTAATTATGCATACAAGAGATTGGGTTTTATCCACAGAACATGTAATGAATTTAAAAATTTAAAAACTAGTTTTTTAGCTTGGTACGTAGCAGACTTAAATACCTGTCTATTATCTGGCACTCATTTTACACATCACATATCAAATACTTTGTATCAAAAGAATTTAAAATACATTTCTTTGATATTGTTACTATATGCTGGCCAAAACTGAATGCGAAGGATGTAGCGAGAAACTACATAACTTACTAAATTACAAAACTTTACACAACCGTAGAAATTATTTGCAAATTGTTTCTCTTTAAAATAATAAATGGACTGTTAAGTGATACGTGTCTTTTACAAAAGATACATATGACAGTAACTAGCAAATCTACTCGTCAAACAACTTCTTTGTCATGTAATTGCCCCAAAAAAAAATTACACACTTAATTCTGCTATTATTCGTATATTAAATGGGTATAATAACCTCGAAGGAGATATTGATTATTTGGCTCGAACATACAAAGGTTTAACAATGCAAATGCAAAATGCAATTAACATATCAAATTGTTTAGGCTTTAAGTAAATCATGCCGTTATTAAATATAGTTGAGATAATTAATCTACTTAAGTTAACATTTAATATTTTTCTATTATCATTAAATGTATACAGCATCTTGTTATTGGGCATTGCCTAAATAAGTAAATTATTAACATTTTGGTTGCAGATAATTTTTATCTTTTAAATATGAATACCACATGTAAAAATTAAAAAGGATCATTAATTTAAGAAAAATCATCGTTTAAAATAAAACTTGAAGAAGAACACATTATTTTTTTGACGTAAGTAAATAACTATAACAATTATATAATATTTAAGAAAAATTGTTATTGATATAAAACGACAACATGAAATTTAAAGTCAAAATGGTTGGAATTATTTATAACTTTAAATTAACAACAATAGAGATAAAATTACTGGTATCTCGTCCTGAAATAAATACATTTATTATATATAACATATTTAGTTTCTTTAATGAATTTATTTTCAAAAGTAGGTAAACAATTGCACGCTAACAGTCGGTAGGACACTTTGATAAATTAATGCCAAATTGGTCAAACACTTTAAACAGCACCAATCATATCACACAAAACTAGCATTCTGCAATGATTCGCTCTATTTCAACTGGCTGAAAAATTTTATGTAAAACTTAACCACAGCTGTTGCATTGACCTTACAATATTGGTAATATAACCACTAGTAAGCTATAATTTGCAGGACTAAATTTCCATTTTGTAGGAGTCTGCTCTTCTTCCTATCACACGTTATTAACAAAAGCTGTTTATCAGCACAACTTTGATTTTATATCCAGATACTGACATCAAAGTATCGATTTTATCATCTTCTTTACGTTTTAGATTCTGAGCGCCTTCGCCCATTTTATTTTGAAATGCTTCTTCTCCTGGCCTGTTTTCTACAATAACCCCAAAAACAGTGCTTCTGTCCTTAAAGCCTATCTGCCAACAGCTTTCGTACCATACCTGAAAATCGGATGAATGCTACAAAAGATCCCTCCTAAATACGATTCTATTCCATGATAGCGCTAGTACGGTACTCCTCTGTATATCACACCTATACTGCTAACCGTCTAGTATCTGCATTGATAGGGACA
>JAHWXV010222422.1:0-13014 GCA_024586415.1 Phrixothrix hirtus | reverse complement strand
TACAAATAAATTCTTATAGAAACACCTGGAAACAGCAATCAAAATCACAAACAGGAAAATTATAATTACTAAAATTACACTAAAACCTTAAAATATTGAAGTTGTCAACTAGGTAACCTAAAATTCCCTAGAATCCAAAAAATAGCTGATCACGTGGTTTACGGAATTATCTGAAAGCACTGTATCTACCTAAGGAATAACTCTAAAGGTGGTCGACATTGGCCTGCATCATCTACAAGGCCGCGATCTTTCCTATTATAATGTACGGCTCCCAGATTTGAGGCAGCAAGCTGTAAAGATACAACTTAAATCAGAATTTAAGGTCAATACAGGCCATGGTCCCCAGGTTTGCGACCCTCGCTTACCGGACGCGGCGACATCCTAGCGGGATTCCGACCGGTAGACTTAGTCATCGAGAAGAGGATCTATCTGAAGTAAATCAAGAGGGGGCGGGACTTCTGTTTTGCAGATGAAAATTTCAGAATCGACGACTTCCCGTCGAAAAGATATATAAGGGAATATCTACAAATCCGTACCGAGGATGAATGGCAGCTCCGGTGAGAGACTTCACTCCTATAGGCTGTTTTCGAATGTCAGCACGGGTCCTCAGTCCCAACATGGATTTGTGAGAACGCAGCTTGCGACGGGGAATGGCGCGCTACAGGTGCACATGTTCCGATGTTCCGGGTTGGGCGGAATCTCACGAAGAACTGCGTACACCGATCACAACACATCGATGATCCAAGGCACCACCTACTGCGCTGCTACGCTTACAGTGTTGCGCGTGCCGCGGTATTCCAATTCTGTGGGCAACTTCCAGCCCTTTTGAAGTCTCTGGATCTGGATATCTCTCTGCTGGGACCTTTTCTTCGGTAGGGCGACGGGGAGGTGTGAGTGGCGGTGACGGTGACGTGTGAGTAGTGTCCAGTTAGTGCACCACCAACAGACCGAAATGTGTGTAACCTGAAGCAATTAACCATTATTTGAATCATTTTATTTTATTTAGTTATCATTTGAATCTTTTTTATTTTATTGAACCTTATTTGTTATGTTATATTGAACCTATTATTATGTTATTATACATCGAAAGCTTTATTTGTTTTGTTGAATGCCATTTATTTTGTTAACGGAGAAACTTTTAATTTATTTTTACTGTAATACCAGGACGGCCGGACAACCAGTTGAATCGGATCAATGAGGTAGTTCCTGGGAGCTAACCACGATCACAGTTCCAAGTATTTGCAGACAGGAACGCCGAAATTGCAGCAAGTACGCTACAACCGACAATCTGAAAACACAAACATCAAATTTTTGTAGTACAGGATAATCAGGAAATTTAACGCTTGTTTATGTAATATCAGTCGTAACCACCGCTTCAATTACGTTCAACTCTCATGCTTTCCGTTAAAGCTGCCGCCATAGTTCTCAACTCACGAAGATTTGACTATATTTACTCTATCATCTAAGCCACAAATAACTAGCGACACTTTTGTTACAAACATTATAATAATTATTTCTTCTTAGTAATGTAACAAAAATTAAACTTAATGTAACATTGTGGAATAATCCAGCATGTTCTTTATAATAAAATAAATGATGTAATCATAAATGACTCATTGCGGTAACCGATATCTGTCAATTAAGTTCAAGGTCAGAAATGGGTCATGGAATTGCAGTTTATTACATCATTGTTATAACTAATATTTATCTTTTACTGTTCCTTGATATTCTAGAATTAATCTTTTCTATATAAACATCCTAGTAAATTCTCCTAGTTTTAGTTTTAATTAGAATCTGGTCCTATAAGTTACTGATATACTTAAATAAAAGTATAAACGTTTGTTGTTAATGTATTTTGAAATAGACATTTAAAAAAATAGGCGAATATAAATAATCTTAATGTTAGTGAATATAAATAAACATTTTAAAACAATTAGCTGGTTTCGTTACAGAATTACAACCTTCTTTAACCCATCATTAGAATTCCATAAACAATAGCCTTTCAAACTTGAATATAATAGTTAACAAATATCGCGTTGCATTACTGTATAATGATATTTAATTCCAGTATTTGGTTTTTAAGCGAATTTAGGTTAATTAATAAAAATGATCATTTATTATTACATTATTTCTATGAGTAATATTAACTGATAACTTTTACTATAGTATCTACATTTCTATTAACTGCTTGGAAATAAAAACGTGAGCTTTGGAAGGTAATCATAAACAAAAGCTTTACGTAAAATAAAACTAAAATATATGTATACGTACGAGATTGCGGCTACATAAAGTTGTATTGTGTTATATGTCATATAGCGTATACCGTAATTTATCATAAAAACTTTTACTATAACAAACGGCGGGTTTTATATACGCTTGGTTACATTTGATTTTATGATTACATTAAAAGAAAATACCTTTAAAATGAATATATGTTTACCAGAAGATTGATAAATCTTTTGGGATTAATTATAAATAGAGATAGTAACGATGGTTAAATAAAATATAATTTAATGACATTTTTAAGGAGTAATTTAATATAAAGCTTCAAACACCATTGATATTGTATAAGATCGGACAATAGCGCGTTTGACTTTTCTAGCTTTGATATTATAATCATCAAGATTTGAAATTTTCAGCGCTTATTTATGAGAAGGCTGTGAATTTTCTAAAATGATTTTCAACTATAAAGAATACCCTATATACTAGAAGCTACATGCAGTCTCATGGTTTAAATTGCACTCCCACTATATGTTTCCATTTTTATACAGTCGGTGCTCGTCCTTGTTCAATGTAGAAACATTCTACCCACCTGATTACGCCTTTAGGAGTTACAATTTCTTTCCATCCAATAAACATTAGTACGTCCACAACTATGAAATCTGACAAATGCTTAGCTTCAGTAATCTTTTGTTTTGATCTTCGCATCCTTATGTTCTACACTGAGAGAAATAAATCGTGAAACAACCAATAATTGGTTTATTTAACCATTTTTGAGTATTAAATATGAACAATGCGTTTCCACTATCAAAGTAATTAACTAAAAATATTAAGTTTTCAAGGTTAAAATGATATTTTAAAATATTTCATGTAATTACCAAATTAATAATTTATCAATTTATCAGCTTATGTTGTTTTAACAATTGAACTTTGTAAGTACGTCTGAATATCTTGCGACTATTGTGGCTCATTCGAAAACACCCGGTATATACTTCCGCGTAGGGTAAACAAAATTCAATTGGTAAAGTATCAATATTAGTTTTACGCTAAAATCGTTTTGTAAATCTATAAATAATATAATTTCATTTTACTAACAATTATTAAAAGTTCAAAACTTCTAAGTTACATTATATAGAAATAGAAGTATTTTTTTGATAAAAATACTTATTCAACAATTCTCAGATGAGGGCCATCAAGTTTGAAAATGTACGTTTGTTCCTCTCGTCTTCTCCATTTGATTTCAAGGAGAAATACGTCTCTTCAAGTCAGTAGAGATCAGAGAGCTATCAAGTTAAGCTGCGTTTCTATAGTGCTTGCCTTGGCAGTATTCAAAAATACAGTTGAAGAGTTACCCGTATGTTGTATGAAGGGATCAAATTTTTAGCAGCTTGATCTATTTCCGCCCAGGACGAATTTATAGAAGAGGGATTAGTTTCAACTTCGAGTCGATCTGGAACCAAAGGGGTTAAATCCGAAAAGGTTGTGTGTGTGTCTCTAGTTTCTAGTCTTTTATCCTTTCGGAAAGTCCGCAATTTTTCGGTCACCAAGTAAGTGGTATACCCGTTATTTAAATTTTATCGATCTCCCCCCCCCCCGCGTTATGTTATTGCGGCTGGGCCAAATCAGTCGATCACGTAGAACTTAAAGGCGACTTCATTAAGCTTATAAAACGTTTTATAATACTTAGGAGCATTCCTCTTAAAAACATCTATTAAAGAATTCCCGCATGAAGGCTGTTAAGTTTAAAAATATACATTAACCCCACTTGTCTTCCTCCCTTCACTTTTCAAGGAGAAATACTTCACTGCAAGAGTAGAGCTCCAAAAGCAAAGAAGTAAAGCTGCGGTTGTTTGTAGTGCGCGTCTTGGCGATACTCAAAAGTATAGTTCAGAGTGCCCGTATGTCGAATTAAGGGATTAATTAGTATCCGCTTGACCTATTTCTGCATAGAGCGCATTTCTAGTCGATTTCAACTCCCTGTCGATTTGGAACCCAAGGGGTTAAAGCTAACAATGTTGTATTGTAAATAAGATTAAGCGAATATCCGAGACCGATGTCTGTAACCTCCGATTCATCCGGGGTTTTCGCAATCTTCAGATTACCATGTAAGTGATAAATTCCGTTATTTAACTTTCGTCGATCTTCACCTCCCTCGCTAATTTATTCCGACTGGGGCAAATCAGCCGATCACGTAGAACTACCAGACAAGTCCGTTAAGACTATAATTAAAAGACTAGCGTTTATGAATTTTTAATAATTAGGGTCATTACGGCCAACTCCTGTTTATTTTAGAATAGTTTAATTTTTAGTAACAAGGGCCTCTTGAGTTAGAAATAGAACATTATGGTTCCCGCTATTTACAATTGGAAAGAACAAGTATTTTATTAATTGTATATCCTGCGTTTTAATGTTTATTGTATTCAATTTTTAAGTACTGGTCTTATTTTATTACACGTAGACCCATTGTGATAACCTATGCTTTCTTTCAGGAACTAGTTATAATTTTTAGCAATTAATTAGTTTACGTAATCCATCGTAATTCTACATGATCGAGGATGAAGCTCAGCGACGTGCACAGAAAGAACTAAGTTACTGTAAGTACACATTAACATAACCCTACATATAAAGAAATTGGAGATCGATTTCTTTGCTTCCGGTCTTTATGATAACAGCATCCCCGAACTATCAATTATCCCTTATTTATTAACAAAGATAAAGTGACGCCCTTATCCATGACTATCTCACCCATCTTCAAGATTATTTATTAACTTCTGAACACCTACATAAAAGTTCCTGAATGCTAACTTCCTTCAACTTAACGCAATCGTAGAACCTACTCCATTTTCCACTGTGGTGGCTGGAGCAAATCAGTTTATTCAGAGAATTACCAATTTTAACAACCTCGGGGGTGTAGGACTCGTTTGGAAACGTTATAACTTAGTTAAAGTAACGACCAAAGTTAATTAATTTAACTTCTTTAAGATATTTTTTCAAGATTTTCTAATGCTGTAGAAATAACGACAAAATATTAAAGCAAACGCTTTTACTTTCGCATATTAATAACCGAAAAGGTATTGAATCAATTTATTGCTACATTTTGGAACAATAAAACCGCGTATATATTTCAAATAGAAATTCTATTGTATACAGGTATATACATGGCCAAATCCTACATGTACAATTCATTTTCATTTTGTATACGTAAACAAATGATCAGAACATAATGGGCATGTAATCATTATATCCGGACTTACATCTTCATTAAAGTGCTTCAAGTATATTTACATGCATGGTTATTACTGTATATTTTAAGGTCAATACGACAATTATGATTGTGTCACCTCAAATTTGCCACACAATTTAAATGCAATGACATTTTCGTGTGATATAATTGGTGTTGTTTGAATTATTTGACATTAATCTATCAAAGTGCTATACTGGCTTACGAAAAAATTAGGGTATACCAAAGTTGGAACATAGGTAGTGTTGAGTATGATAGTAAGCCTTAGCGTAAATATGGGTACTCGAAAACATTTGTTTGTAACATTAAATAGGAAACAAGCAGGCCTTACCCTGGGCCTGTATAGTGGCCGTTCACTGTGCATATGTATACATGTTCACTTACTTTTGAAAATAAATTCGCTAAAGAAACTATTTTATTTATAGGTTATATACCGGGTGACTTTTTGAAAAGATTCAATGGGCCGTATTTTATTTAAACTAAGATATATCATAAAATGACCAAAACTCCTTCGGTAGTACGCATGGTGGAACCAAAGCAATCCCACAAACATGGCGATATCCCCCCTTAGCCAGTCCGGCCCACCAGCCTTGAAATCTTAAATAGCAACCGTCCCCTTGCGACACATCATTAGAAAGGTCTAGAAATATCATTTTTATTGATGTGATACAAAGGTAGATTAGGATAAGAAAGTAAAAAGTTATTCAACAATAAACTGATCAGACAATGTACTCGTAAGTTATGTGATAAATTGATCAAGTACATTTCATTTGTTGTATCAAGTCCTTACTGCCTGTAGTGCCAAGAAAATGTTTGAAATTTCTTGCTCATTAATATCTCATTAAGCAAAAGAGAAAGTAAGTACCAAATTTTTCATTTGCCGGGCTGTAATTGAATTTTAAGTATTTGTCATCACTCAGGAAAGCTGCGTTTTGGGGATTTAATACAATCAAAGCTTAGTATCTACAAGTCTTTTGGTGTAGATGTACAACATGGTGTACACGTTAGCTGAAAGAGTGGAGATTATTTTCATTTAGGGTTCTGAGCGTCGGTCTGCGTTAAAAACAGCTGGCATCCAGGCCAAAAGTGCAGTCATCCCTATGTAGAAAAATTAGTTGAAAAATTTGAAGAAACGGGATCAGTCGTAACCAGAAACCAATCGCGCGAAGAGTACCGGATGAAGTCGCTCAGATAGAAGTGCTAGGTCATTTTGCTACAATCCAATGTCTTCAATTCTAAAAGCAGCGACTGCCACAGAACTTTCGGGAGAAACATACGATAAGCATTTAAGTTAAATAAATTTCACTCTTACAAATTGCAAACCCTGCAAGAAATGGCTGAAGACCACTGCGACTGAAGACTACAGTTTTGTGAAGACACGGCGAAGAAAATTAACAATAATCCAGAGTTGGTGAAAAACATATGTTTTAGTAACGAATCTGCGTATTTTTTAAATGGGACAGCGAATAAATACAATAAACAACTGCCACTATTGGTCGGACGAAAATCCGCATCATTTTCGTGATGGACGTACCCAACGACCCCAAAGAATTAATATTTGGGTAGGTATTTTCGGAGACACAATCATGGGCCCCCTGTTTCTCAAATAAAATCCAACTGGAGATATATACCTGAACATGCTACAGGATTATATCATCACAGATGAAGTAGATACTCAACACAATCTCAACAGACACCTGAACTTCAATGAAAATTTAATTCATTTCCATTGCTGGTGCTGTTCAGCAATTTTTCAATGACGCATTTCCGGAACAGTGGATTGGATGAATAGGTCCCATAAAATGGCCACTACGACCTCCGGATCTTACATCGCTTGATTTTTTTCTTTGGGATCATTTAAAGTCAGTGATGTGCGAAACAAGGAATGCCATTGAATTCCAAGGGAAGTGTTTGCAAATGTGGGGTGTGCCATTGAACATCTTTATTTTATTGTTTAGCACAAAATGATGGACAGTTTGAGCACTTAATTTAATTTTGTACTACATAAGTGTAACGTAAATAAATTTATTACATTACTTGCTAGATCAACTTATCACGTAGATTGAGTACGTTATCCGGATTGTTCAAGACCTTTCCCAAGATGTATCGCAAGGGGAGGGCTGCTATTTAAGAATTCAAAGTGGGCGCCTGGCTGGTGGGAGGTGGCGATGTCGCCATGTTTGTGGGGTCACTTTGGATCCCCCTACGTACTATTGAAACGGCTGTGGCCATTTTTTAATATCTCTTAGTTTAAACAAATAGTTTTTCAAAAAGTTACCCTGTATAATAAATGTAGTTACTTCTGAACGAGATACCAGTAGTTTTATACCTGTTGTTTTTAATTTAGGTATTGATGTATGCCCTTAATTCTGAGGTTTCCAACTTGAAGTTTCGTGTTGTCGTTTTATACCTATAATAAATTTTCTTAAATTTTATATAACTGTAATAATTACTTACTTGCGCCAAGAAAAATGATTTATTCTTCAATAAAAGTTTTATTTTAAATGATGGCTTGTTCGATTGAGTTTATAATCCATTTTTACTAAAGGAACGCTATATTAACATTGAGGTTAATGCATCCTTTTTAATTTTAACGTGTGAAATTCAACCACATTTAAAAGATATAAATTATCTGTAAATAAAATATTATAATCTATAGTACTTTTAGTGCTGAGTTTAATCATTTTTAGTTTTACTTTCAGCAATATAAATTAAGAGCCCCATGTTGACCATTTTAACATAATTGTGGTCGGTAAGTTAGGATACCAATTACCTATTCCCTTTGTTGTAAATTCTTTTATTTTTAGTAAATGGAAATCTAACATTTTTATTTGAAATTACACGTACTGATGTGCAAATAGTTTCTTAAGCTGTTGAAGGAATTTTTGGTAAGTGGTAACAGCTTTGTAAGCTGTTACTGTGACTTTGTTCAAACC
Source organism: Phrixothrix hirtus (assembly GCA_024586415.1). Taxonomy (NCBI): domain Eukaryota; kingdom Metazoa; phylum Arthropoda; class Insecta; order Coleoptera; family Phengodidae; genus Phrixothrix; species Phrixothrix hirtus. The sequence continues at coordinate 4,617 of JAHWXV010222422.1, read as the reverse complement.
GATAAACAGAAACGTAATATGAAGACAATAATGACATCAAACCTAATCGCTGTAGCGAAATCTGCAAGGATATTTAAACTCTTCCAGGTGGTTCAAATCGATCAAACTAACTCTCATAATATTCAAATAGTTACGAATCAAACTATTAGTATTCCCAGTTTAAAGTTAGCAAAACCTGGAAATAGTTTCAACAAGACATGCTTATTCAGTTGATGCCTAGGAATGACGCAAAATATTAAAAATGGAAAGATAATCAACGATATCTGAAAAGAAATGTTGGGATATGCGGTCAATAAACCTATACGTCAAGTCAAAAAGGAAAATTTGCAGGCTATGGTTAAATTTCTACAGGTTCAGATACACAAAGACCTTCATCTCAACATAATTGACAGAAGTCCTGCTAATAGCAATAATCACTTTTCTAGTTTTGTTTAACTAAATACTGTTTATTTTCTAAACCAAGAGTTTTGAATTTATATTACCTTTTGACGTTATGTTCTACATCAGAACACAATGTTTATTTTGTAATTTCTAAATAAATGACATTATCGAAATGTGTTTCTTTAATAACTCAGTTTCCACCTATTGGCATTGACCGCCCTTCTTAACTAAGGTGCTCAATTGCTATTTTAGATATTAAAAGTACAATGGATTCTTTTAGAGCAATTTTCAAAATAATATTTGCTTAAAAGCTATTTATTTATTTTTATATTTATCAATTTTATATATAACTTATTTTGTAATTTTCCAATAGATGGCCCATAATTTTTTATGTGTTTAAAATGGTAAGCACAAAATCAAAGAAAAACCCAAATCGGAAAAACCTTGAAGTTTCACTATTTATGCATCGCATGCTAATATCGAAGCTAAAATATAATAAAAACTATCGCATTAAAGGTATATGCAAATTATCATGCACGTAGCATTTCCAGCACGTAGCATTTCGGTTCCAGCAACCGAACTGTGCGTTCACATTATACGACACAAAATGACTCAGTCGGTTTCATTCAATTTAGTAGAGTGAAGTAATGTTTTCCTTTACACGTAAAAAATTATGTGCAATTGCACTTTTATTAGATAAAGGAAGAACCAGAAAAAACTCAGTACGAAGACTTGGAGTACACCTAATGTTAATAGAAAGAAAAAAGGAAGGGGAGTACTGGACCTTATGCAAGGAATTCATTAATGGTAATGCAAATATTATTGATATTTTAGAAAGAATATGATACAGTTTAAATATATTGATAATAAAATTACACCAATGATAAAAAACAAAATACCACATTTAAAGAAGCTTTCACATAAGGACAAATTAGCTGTAGGTTTAAAGTATGTAAAAAAAGTCTGTTTATAGGAAGCAATTGGATTTATTTTCCCCTGAAACAACCACAAAAACACAAAAAAAAACAAAATAATTATCGTTAATTCTTTGTGAAAAAGAATTATAAAGAGTGTGGGCATTGGATGTCGTATTAAAAAATGATGAGCATTTGGAGGAGATGATTTCATTTACGTACAAACAGTTTGTGACGTTTCGTTTTTCTCTACTGATGTTGAGGGGGAAAATTATTTATATTTTGCTTAGATAGACTACAGTCGTGAAGGTCGGACCCTTTCTGTACAAGACTTCTCATTAACGGAGGGCTTGGTCGTTCATACCTAGCTAAATTGGTTAATAAATAACAAGTCAATAAACCTTCATAAGTTAATTGTAGAATGTAGGGATATACCAGTCAAGTATAATTAAGAATCAAAACATTCTGTTTTTAGAAGTTTAATTCATTGTCATTTAATAAAGATACAACGTTTCGCTTATTAAAGCTTCATCAGGTTAGGTATATAAATAATTAATTTGTTGGAGAAAATATAAATGATAAAACCATATAATTAATTTAATTAGAATTTTTTAAGAAATAAATATTAGTCGGACACATGTAATACGAATACGTTAAAACTTTTAAAATGAAGTTATATACTATAAATAAAAACAAATGAATGAATAATTACAAATTAAAAAGTATTTACAATATAAGGACGAAAAGTTCAGCATCAACATATACAAAATGATAATAGAAGATTCAAAAATAATGAGCTACACGTTCTCTAATGCTAAAATAACTATGTACAAAATGAACCAAATTAAATGAGCAATTAGCTGTTCTTAATCCTTTTTGAACTTCAAAACAAATCAAAAATTGAAATTTTAAATTATTTTAATATTTCGCTAGTTATCAAAATAAAATCCAGGGTCGTTTACTGAAACTGTTTACTTAAACCGTTAATACAGTTTATTATCTAAACAAATCATAAGTCATTCTTCTTGCACAAAGTTATTTACATAACAGAATATGGGTCAGGTAAGATGAAAATGATTTCAATACAATGTTGCCAGAGTGCAAAATCTTTAATTTGAAATATCTCGCTAATGAGTGGCGATAGCGAAAAAAGCTATACCACGTTTACTGCTCTATTTTCGATTTCCTACCACACGTATGCTATTTTCTTTACACCCTGTATAATAAAATTTTTTTCTTGTACTGAATTTTTTTACAACAAATCGCAATCGTCTTTGTGAATGAACCTCGTATATCTTTTAGTCAATTAGTTTTAACGGCCAATAATATTGTGAAAGGATATGCTAGAATTTGCTTAAAATTATTTAAATTATTTGATTTCATTTGTATAAGAATTTTACTTTTGAGTCAACGAAAACACTGTTGACGTCATTATAGAAGGACCAATTTTCGACAGTTCATATTTGAGAATTTCTTATCACTATACCACCTGTTTATTTTTAAAATCTGATCGTTGGAATCGTAGTAATGTTCTCTTGTCGGATATTTAACTTTCAAATAATTTCAAATTACATCAATACGTATACTGTTCAATTTTAATTGCCATTAACTCAAAATATAGAACTATTTAAGGGACGTTTTTAACTACGCTTGTCTTCAAATATTATTTTATATTACGACTTATATTGGTGTCAATTCTTAGCTTTGGTTTCCTTAGAACCTTTTTCGTTGTAGCAGTTTAAAGAATTTACGAGGGCAATATACAAGTTGGCTTCTGGGTAAACCGAATTACTTTCTTTTATTTCTACTAAATATTCCCTTTCAGGTTCGCGAGTGTCATATAGGGTGTTTCGAATATTGATCGCGTAGATTTTTTTAACGGGTACGCTCTTAAAGCCAGTGTTAGGGTTCGTTTTTGCTCTAACATTATTCCAGCTGGGACTGATCAACTGTTTGAAGAGTGATACTCATCTTATGTATTTAATTATAACCGTAGTAACTTACTTTGTTTTTGTACATTCCTTAGTTAAAGTACGGTTCATTATTAACCAATTCCACTTCACCACTTCCCTCTCTCGTACAAATCTGAACTAGACGTGTGCCATTCTCTTCCTATCCCTTTTAAAGGGTTAGCACGTACCGAAACAATTTCTTTTTTATAATTTCCTTCTTCACTACTTTGTCTCACGCTACCGTTCCAACTCTAATTCTCGAACAAATTAAATATTCACCAAAATATCGTTATGCAGAAATGGTACTTAGAATTAGTTAATGAAATGTACATAACATTCAAAAGCTTTGTATGTTATAGCTGGTTTCAAAAAACAAGTACGCAAAAGGAATTCTCTCGTTATTTCGCAGTAAATAATCACGCGGTATTGAATATTTCCGTCAACGCGTGAACGACCTTGAACTTAATCCTTGACATAAATAAGAGTCAGTGACCTGGGTGCAAACGACCTTGACGTATAACTCAGATTTAAGCGAACTTGACCTATGACCTTGGAAGTCCAGAACCAACTGCTTCCCCTACTTTTATGGTACGTCACCCAATGACTACACAACCCGGATTTCTGATCTAAATTAACAATTCCGCTTCCTTTGAATCTAGATTTCGTTGTAAATAAATTGTCACCTATAAAAATACCTCTAAAGTTTGAAATGTGCTTATTTGAAACTTTTATCAAGGCCTCGTCATTTAATTTTCTCTGGGATTATTAGTTTCTTAAAGCCGAATTATAAAGTTTCAATTACAACGCACTTCCCGTCTTATGTGATTTTAAATAGAGACCGGACCCTTTATTTCCTATCGCAGTCGCCTCCATCATTGTATTATATCTACTGAATCCCTCCTGCAGTTCTCTTATATCCTGTGAAACATTTTCCGCTTTAGCAATTCTCGCTGTAGCGTCACTTGAGCTCCAAGTGCAAAAAGTCTGGCAAAAATATTAGTGGAATTATCCCGTCGGTTTTAGGTAGCGGTATTACCGAAGGTACTTGAATCTTTTGACTTGTGTCTGACTCCTTAATTACGGTTCGAAGAATATTTAGACGTGTTTTTATTAAACTAGAAATGCCCCTGCGCTAACACCCCTATTTATTTATTCTTTCACGTAACGCCAGCTCAATATTCTTCAGAATTTTTGATTGAAATTTAATTAGTTTTCTACTTGTGTTTTTCGTTATCTTTTACGTTCTTCTGCACAGTTTCTTACTCTATTTCAACTAAATATTTATGGAAACTTTCACAGTTATTATTCATAATTAAAACAATATTTGGGTTAAAACTGTGTAACTTTAATAAAAATTAAACGTTTCGAAA
>JAHWXV010222408.1:0-12342 GCA_024586415.1 Phrixothrix hirtus | reverse complement strand
GCTGGAAGAGTGTAGTCTGATTTTAAAGTCACAATCTGTGAAAATATTCAAATATATAAAGGAAACTTATTTTGTTCTTAAATTAATATAATTATAAAGATTATTTATATTTTAGATATTTAAAAATATTTAGAAAAATGTATTCCTCGACTGGGGTTCGAACCCCAAGCTTACGTATATGCTATTTACTATGAAACGTACTATACGTAAATGACATATAATTCATCTGTTATGCCTTTTTAAAATTGATTTTGTGTCTAACACGTGATTTTACTATGACTATAAGAAATTTTTATTTTAACTCATGACGTTTTTCGAAAACGTTGAAATAGGCGAAGTAGTAACTGAATTGCGCTTTTACAGTTTGTTTCACTTACTTTTGGTCTTAGCAATTTTTGTGTTATGGCGTAATGTGCATTTTTTTCTCAAATGGACGATTGGTTTCTATTTTATGGTTAAAGTAGTTAAAATAGACAAAAATGTTTTGTCAGTATATATTCTGATAGTGCTGAAACTTGGTACAGACCTTCAAATCATCATTTCGAGTGAAATATCAAAAATTCTCATCGATTAAGTTCCCGCTGAAAAATTTTATTCCAGCTCAAATGTCAAAAAAACGTTTTTTTTCGCAAATGTATCTTAAACGGTAAGTTTTATAGTAAAAATAGTTATCTACTTTGTACATCATGTCATATTCCATGAAAAAGGTCTTTATATCTTTTTTTCTACAATTAATCGTTCATGAGATATCAAGACTTCCAAAATTGTAAAATAAATATTTTCCGTAATATGCACTATTATCTGTACCATTCGAGATAGAGTATTTGGCATATGTTCTTTACGTCATATCTCCTGTAACCATAATCGGTGAACTGTTTTATTGAAACAAGGAAAGAGTTCTACTAATTTAAAAAAAAGTGTAGTTGAAATAAGAACACATTGTTATTGATTTTTAAACATGGTGGAATCATTAATTATTTTCAAATTCAATTTCAGGATTTATATTTTCTTTTTCTCTTTCTTCTTCATCGTTTTTTTCTTTTGCCTCTTTCTCTAGTTGTTGGATTTCTGTTGCCTGTTTTAAGTAACAGCATGAACCTGAGATCTCTTCATTAATGTCATAAGCTTCATCATCTGATGTATTTGAAGTAAAATCTTTAGTGCAATCAATTAAAAATTAAAATAATAGAGTAATTGCAATAATTACGCTGTTACTTAAATGTATCAAACTCAATCGATTTTATTATAATGTATTTGTTTTTGTCGCTCTTTTCTCATATTTAGCTTTAAAGTTATTTTTTAAATTACGCAAAACTTATTTTATGGCATCTAATGATACAAATGTGTATTGGGAAGCAATGTTTATAAAGTATTTAACAACAAATATCGGATTTGCTCCGATAAAGGTAAAAGAACTGTTACATGTAGTCATGAAGTGTACATGGTGAAACGTAACTCCTTTATGAAAAGTTAAGGGGTGGTAGCCTGTCATAAAAGAATGGCAAATAAAAATTTCTTTTACGTACATTGTTAACAGAACCGCCAAAAAGCATTTATGAAAGAAGGATGAAACATTTTGATACTCGCTGATTTTTCCGATAAACGTTCGAGGGATTTACTCAGGCATAATATAGGTCAATAGACGGCAATAATAAAAGTTGAAGGTAAATATTACGAATTATTTTTAAATAAGGAAATCTGTAAGAAAAACTTAATTCTTAACAATTTTTACTTGTTTAAATTAATATAAAATGCACGTAATTTCTAAAATTTTTGATTTGGAGAAGAAAGTTAATTTTTTTTATTTATTAACCCAAAAACAAGCAATATGAACTGCGAAATCAAATTTACGAGTCTTTGTCATGTTACACAGGTTTGAAAGAATAAATTTGAATGGACCGCGTTATTATAACCATTGACTCAAGAGCTGGGGCGATATCTTTTTAATTAATAAATGTTGAATTTTTAATTATTTTCTGTCAAATTGGTTTCTTCTGATTCATTTATACCTACTGTTAAAATATCATAAATCAATCCCCGATAAAGTCTGTATTACAAAATTGCAAATTCGGGCATTTTAGTGTATTTAATATCCATTAAAAGTATATCTCAATATAGTACCGAATAGTTACGTCTTTATAGTACTCGTATAAGTACCATAATTTTAAAGTTCTAAAACTTTGCAGAATTGATGTGCTCTTCTTCTGAATACTTGTTTTGTAATTGAATAACATTTATGATGCTTTTCGAAACCGAAGAATCTTTACAGTTATTTACATTTACGATTTTTCAGAAATTAATGGCATATTATCTTTTTAATTATGATATTATATTTTAAACTCTTAAAATTGTTTTACAAAAATTAAAATTCCAGTAATATGTAGCGGTGTACACGCAAAATATTTTTAATATTTAATGTTTCTCTTAGTTGTAGGCGTATTTTATTTTTTACTTGAAAAATATTACTATGAATGTGCATTTTCTTTTTTTAACAAAGTAATCGGTACTTCCTATCTGCGTATTACGTACTGTCGATTTTAGTGTTTCCTTAAAACACCGCCAAATTTAAATAGAATTTAAAGGCAAAGCAGAATATTTTAACTTTTCTGATATTAATTTAGCAGTAGGAGTTGCTTTTTTAGGGATCACAAGTGTTTTGAAAATTATGAAATTGAACATACTAAATTTTTTGTTTAATACCTTTCTCTTTCGACAGAAAAGAACAGTTAAGACTAATATTTCATTTCAGTATTCTCCACCTATTTGGAATTACGTTTGCATTAAATTGTTCATTTATATTGGGGGTATGTAATTCCAACAGCTTAAACAATAATTGTCATTTGATTACATTTTTAGGGATATTTGTGATAAGTAAACCATTCTAGATGATATAAATCAATATCTTACTTTTTGGTTGTATTTAATTTTATTATGTTAGTACAACGTTAGTTCATAAATAGTAGTATATTAAATTCAAGTTTTCTGATACATATTTTACCGCACGCGTCTAAATTTAGAAAACAAACCGTGTAGCGGCGAGTTTGCTAGTAAGGTATAATTTCTTTTTGAAACAATTTTATATTTAATTTTAACGTTTAATAAAGTAGTGACTAATGTTTCCAATATTTCAAAATAAATATTCTGTATGAAACAAACAGGACATTATGAATTAAATTGTCTTCAATGATAACATCATTATGAAAGAAAAATTGATAAAACTGTTAATGGTTACATATGTACTAAATTAAACCGGAGGAAACTAATAAGGTGTATAGTTATGTGAGACATACAGTAACAAGTGTTGTAATTATGTACATCTAAATTTGTTCTTTAAGCTGTGATATCAAATGCTCTTACAACATAAATATTAAAATATAAATCAATTGCAGTGGTGGGTTTACGATTTTATTTTATTTTGCGTATACTTAATTTATCTAGCATCGCAGATTACTTAAGTCTAAATTCCAATGATCTCTCGGTCTCATTGCAACTAATAAGATTACGCGTTAGAGTTTCGTGACTAGGATACAAGAGAATGCTATTTCACTTTCTACTTACAATTCACACCTTGAGGCATTACGCTCGCTATCTTCATACCACTTAATACTCTTATTGTGAGTTTTACGTGTGACTTAGTAGACTGAGAAACATAAGCTAGTGGCATTGCTATCAGCTCTTTCATATTGTATAATTTAGTTTGTTGTCAGTTGTATGTAATGCAAAATGTTTCTTTTGTAATTATAATTAGATGTGCTCTTTCCTGCATTAAATTTGAACTAACAAGTTGAATTTAAATCTTTAATACTAAATAAATCAAAAAGCACTTTTTTATAAAAGTAATTCTTTTTACAAAAAAGAACCTTTTTGAAGTACTCGTGTATTTCTTTAAACGACTACTTTTTACTGGCGAAAATGTTTATTTTAATGAAAAGCTTTTTCGTTTTTATTATGTGTATTTCATCTGATATTTACAAATGAATTCTACTTATCGTTAATTGTAAATTTGGCCATTTAAATCATTTTATTAGTTGCCAGACACCATAGTATATCATTTCAGCATTCAGTGCAGGCATCTTTATATTTGTACTTGTAATCGAATAATTACAAAATTAAATCGTTTTATATAAAATATGTTTTATAGCTGTTCATTGGTTTTTTGTTTGTAACAAATAAGAATTTAAACGGGATAATAAGCCTATTTCAAATAGAAATCTAATCGAAGTTAAGTACGTAAAAAAATTGTAACTCTGCGAAATAATTTATATAAATAGCTTATAAAAATACGATCGGTTCCCATAGCTCTTTTATAAAATTAAAATTATTAAAATTGTAAATATTTCAAAAAATATGCAAATAAACAGGTAGGTATTGACAAACATATATTAAAACAAAATAGAAATAACAGTACACTAGTAAAAATTAAAAATAAATGAAATGTGAATCCTATAAATACTATATGACGGTAGACCAACCTGTTACCTCTCTCCTAAGCTTTGATGCGCAAACTTGGCTAGCGCGGACAGTACTTGTACTTCACCTAATTCTACAAAGTTGCTTTGAAATACTTTAAGATATTTTAACTGCTTATTCCTTAGGCCCCACACATTTATAAAAAAATAAAAAATTAAACAGTTTTAATTCCTAGAAAACTTTTTGAGAACTTCTGATTTGCAATACGTATTGTCATAAGTTTTATAACGGTTTTCGTTGGCATCATGTATGTTTATTCCAGTCTTACTCATATTACAGGTCATTGCAACGTGTATTGATAAACATTCAGTGTAATTAAAATTGATTGAAAAACTACATTCTGATTTATTAAATTAGATTTAGTTGGGCACATTTTCGAACATGTTTATTATCCACCTTTCCAGTGCTTTTTGTGAAAGTAGAAATTATCAAAAGACGCTAAAAACTTGGTTATTAAGAGAAAATACGGCTTATTTTATACAATTAGTTTGTTGTTTATTTTCATTATTTTTAAACTAAAAACTATTTCCGACATTGAGTAATAAATGAATTCAAATTATCTACGTAAAGTTGAACAGCTGATAATTGTTTTCCAATTTTTTCAAACTTTAACAGAAGGTACAAAAACATATTCCAAAGGGGTATTATGTGTTTTTATTTTTATTATTTTTAAACTAAAAACCTTCTTGAGAAAATAAAAACACATAATACCCCGTTGGAAATATGTTTTTGTACCTTGTTAAAGTTTGAAAAAATTGTAAAACAATTATCAGCTGTTCAACTTTACGTAGATAATTTGAATTCATTTATTACTCAATGTTGGAAATGGTAAAAAGAAAAATAAAAAGGAGAATTTTCTTTTGACCGGTAAACAACCTTTTAGAATTAAAAAGGACTTACCTGAAACAACTGTATTCAATTTAAATGTTATTATTAGTAATTATTTGTTTATAAATGAAACTATCTCTGATGATTTTAATACAAATCCCGAATGTTACTTTCTAAGAACGCTTGCATGTAAAAATTTGGTCATTTATTTGTGATGGTATAGGTCAAGCATCCATTTATTAGTAAATAAATAGGAAGCAATTCGATATATTGTTTTAATTTGTTATTTCAGCAAATAGATTCCTAGTTTCTTTACTGTTTGTAATGAATTAATTGTGACAAATGACAGTAGCTCATAAAATGTTTTCATGTGCAAAATTTTTCAAAGAAAGGCTTAATCGAATTTAATAATCTCAAAAATGTGTCTCTTTTAACACATAGAGTTGGCCGTATTAGTTACAACAACTATTTCAAAATAACCCTGTATATTGATAAGCTTATCTTACTGAAACCGAACATAACAAAGTGTAAAAATTACACATATATTTAATAGATTTATATTTTTGTGTAAATGAACAGCTGTTGATATGTTCTCCTATTGGGAAATTAAAAAAATTCCACGTGTTGTAATAAATACTTTACGAGCGACCGATCGTTAAAGTTTACAGGGCATTAAGCTCATTTAGTCCAAATTTTACGAAACTGAAATATAAGAAATGGATCTATTATAGAAATCGTTCACTTCAATTTTTGCGCGAAAGTAAGCCAAGCCTTCATTTCCCCACTCCAAATGTACTTTACTTAGATGTGCTGATAAAGGTTTTAAATTAGGTTTATATTTTTATTTATTTTAGGCGGTCTCTCCTGAAAACAGTGCAAGTGGTATTTATAGTATAAGCTTATACATGTCTATGAAGTTGGCGAAACTGCTTTCGAATTATGCATTACTTCTAATTGTTCTATCTATAAAATTGTTTGTTTTAATTTGTTCCGCCGTTATTTGCATTTGTTACGCAAGAAAATCTCGAAAATTTTGACAGGAAAATTGGTTTCGCTAATTATATGCTAGCGAAACGACTTCAATTTTTCAAGATTTTTTGATTGTTCTAAACGTAAATCTGTTTGTTCTGATTTGTTCCATGTTATTTTTATTTGTTGTCAAAAAAAATGACACGAAAGTTGGTTTCGCTAACTTCACACTTTAGTTAATTTGAATTTTTCATTGTTTTTTAAATTATTTTAGAAGGAAACCTGTTTGTTTTGATTTGTTCCGTCGTTATATCCGTTTGCTCCGCAAGAAAAACGTAAAAAAAACGGAGGTGAAAGTTGGTTTCGCTAATTTCGCACTTACCTAACATTTCAATGTTTTATTGTTTTTTGAACTGTTCTAAAAGTAAATATGTTTGTTTTGATTTGTGTTATCGTCATTTTCGTTTGTTTGCTGAGAAAAAACCAAAAAAATTGACACGAAAGTTGGTTTCGTCAACTTCACACTTTGAAAAATTTGAATTTTTCATTCGTTTTAAACTATTCTGGAAGTGAACCTGTTTGTTTTGATTTGTTTCGTCAATGTTTTCGTTTGTTCCGCAAGGAAAAGACAAAAGTGGATATGAAGGTTGGCTTCGCTAATTTATACCTGCGTAACATTTCAAATTTTGATTGTTTTTTAAACTATTCTAAAAGTAAACTTGACTATTTTCATTTGAATAGTCACTGCCTTTGTTTGTGCGGCAAGAGAAACTAGAGAAAAAGGACACAAAATTTGGATACATTAACTTTACACCAGCGAAAGCGCTTTAAAAAACGTTGGAAAATAAAAATGTTGCGCAAGTTGAAATTAGAGATATCAGATTTCGGGTGCGTTTTTTTTGTGTTTTCTTTTCGGAACAAAGCAAAATGACCACGGAACAAATCAAAACAGACAGATTCACCAGTAGAACAGTTTAAAAAACAACGAAAAATCGAAATGTTGTGCAAGTGTGAAATTAGGAAATATCACCGTCCGTTTTTTGGTATTTTCCTTGTAGAACAAACGAAAATAATGAGGTCGAAAATCAGAAAAAAATAGATTTACTTATAGAACAGTTTAAAAAACCATGAAAAATTGAACTGTTACGCAAATATGAAATTAGTAAAACCAACTTTTATTCCGTTTTTCATGTTTTCCCTGTGGAAGAAACGAAAATAGTGACGGAACAAATCAAAACAAATAGATTTACTTCTAGAACAGTTTAAAAAATAATAAAAAATTCAAATTTTCCCGAGTGTGATGTTAGTCAAACCAACTTTCGGGTCAATTATTTTAGATTTTCTCACTAAACAAACAAAAATAACGACGGAACAAATCAAAATAAACAGATTTACTTTTAGAACAGCATAAAAAACAACGAAAAATTGAAATGTTGCGCAAATGTGAAATTCGCGAAATCAGCTTTCGTGCCTGTTTTTTGTTTTCCTTGGGTAACAAACGTAAATAACAATGGAACAAATTAAAACAAACAGGTCTACTGCTAGAGCAGTTTAAAAAACAATGAAAAATTCAAATTTTCCAAAGTATAGAGTTGGTGAAATCAACTTTCGTATCAATCTTCTGAATTTTTCTCACGGAGCACACTAAAATATTGACGCAACGAATCAAAATAAACAGAATTACGTCTAGAACAATCTAAAAAACATTGCAAAATAAGGTGAAGTTTGCGAAACAAACTTACGTACCATTTTTTCGAGTTTCTCTTACGGAACAAATGAAGGTAAGGACGGAACAAATTCAAACAAACCGTTTTATAGATAGAACAATTAGAAGTTTTACAAAATTGCTATAAAAACAATTTGTTTTTGTACAATATAATAACAACAGAAAGTTTTACAAAATTTTTAGTAGAGTATAGATTTTACAAACATGAAAATTAGTTTAATGCAACTTTGACATAATAGGCTTACTATTGGGAATTTTACAATTTATGATTAAAACTATTCCTAGAATCTAAATTTCGGAAGATGGCCTTGAAATATGTAATACTTCTTATAGCGTTTCCGATTGGGGTGCACATCAGTTGTTTTCCTTATACAAAAAAGTACAATACTTTGCAGTTTCCCAAGTTTTCATACTTTTTTTTATAAATAGAAAGTAGCTATTATGCACCATACCGGTGCAGTGCATATAAATCGAAAACGTCATTACATTAACAAAAATTGCATTTTAAGGAATATTCAAATTTCCGTTGCTTTACAAAAGGTTTGTTTTTTAAAAAGAAAAAACAATCTTTTAAAGAACTCCATTCGTTACCGGAGTTTCTAAACTGAAATATATTTGTAATTTACAACTATACCGTGTGTCTCCGATTCAACACATCAACATTGCTATCTCAGTTATTATAAGAGATAGAAGTTAGGTTAAATTAGAGAAGTATTGAAGAATTTTATGACGATTTCAAATATCATGAAAACTGAAGGAGACAGAACAAATTACAGAAGATATTTAATAAAATCGAAAATTTTCCGATTTCTCTTTTCTCGCATAGCACAGTAAGCGTTAATTGGACACAGTTTAAACATTTTACACTATTAAGACACTTTTGTAAAGACAATTTGTTGGTGCTAATTTTAACTTCCGATTGTCGTATTTTTCCAGTTATTTACATGTACTTTTGTTTTTATTATGGCGGCCATCTTGTATTCATAGTTTTTGTGGTAGCCCTTGTAATTACCTTTCTAATGATGTATAACATCTCCCGAAAATTTTGTATTTCAGTGGAGTTACTTATGAAAATTGCATTTAGCTAAATAATAAAATGCTAGAGGAAAATCTGATAGTTATCTGTTTTTCATTTGTTAAAACAACTTGACAGATAACACTTTTTGTGTTAAGGTTTGTATAGTTACCTAAAGTGTATTTGTTAAACAATGGTTTTGAGGAATAACAAGAAATAAAATGGAGCAAAGATATTCAAACGAAGAAAAGTTGGATCTGATGGAGTGTTACTTTAAAGCTAATAAGAATTCTGAACTTGCATGCGAAAGATATTTTGAAATATATCCTGAACGACAACAACCAAATAGATAGATATTTAGAAAAATTGTAAGTAATTTGTTAACTTTTGGTAGTTTTGGAGAAAGAAGAGGGGCATACGATGTTGATAATGCTTAGCATAATAATATGTTTTACAAACAATTGAAAACAATCCCCGTATATCAGTTCGAACAGTCGCCTTAGAAACTTACACTTCAAAATCAAGAGTACAAAGAATTTTGAATGCTAATAAGTATCATTCCTACAAACCTTCAATTTTGCAAGGCCTACGTGACGAAGATTACCCCAAGAGAATGAAATTTTGCCATTGGTTTATTCAGCAGTGCGAGCAAGATGGTAATTTTTCTTTTAGAGTCTTGTGGATAGACCAAACACGTTTGACTAACGGTGGTGTTTACAATAAAGATAACCATCACTATTGGGCCATAGAAAACCTTCATTTAGCTAACCAAAGAAGTTTTCAAATTAGATTTGATTTTAATGTTTGGTGTGGTATTGTAGGTAAATAACTTATTCTAATTTACTGATTTTAGTCTTTAAAACGTCTTATCTTTTTTAAATAGTCCTTTAATAGGACCATTTATTTTTGATAATAATTTAAATGGAGCTACTTACTTACAATTATTACAAAACCAGATATTACCTGCTATGCGAAAAATAATGGCACCGGAACAGTTTTGTGAAGCCTATTTTCAACAAGTTGGCTGTCCGGCGCATAATACGAGGGAAGATCGAAGATTTTTATAACAAAATTTTAATAATCGTGTTTTAGCAAATAATGGGCCGCTTTTATGGCCAGCTCGATCACCGGATCTTACGCTGTGTGATTTCTGTTTGTGGGGCACTGCGAAAAATCAGGTGTACGACTTTGAACCGGTAGAAACTCGAGATCTTTTAGAATGTTCATGAATAATTTAACTGTAGTAAAAGAACAACTTATCCTAAATTAAATAATTGAAAGATATAGGGATCCCCAAACAAAGACTGAATGCTTAAATATTGTAATCTTAATTAATTAACTATCAAGAATAAACTATTGACTCATTTTCGTGACTTAAGGTGGTCCTAACAATACTTCTGTCATTAAGTTCAGTTTAAATAATCAAGGCTAAAAAACATTGAGGTGAAATGTCCAAATCTCGCTTGATGTGAGCAACTCCCCCAATGAATTAATAGGTAATGTTAACATTACTTCGGTACCTGTGATACTAGTAAGTGTTGACGACCAGGTTCCAGGAATTTATTGTATTGAAAATACTTGTGCCGACGTTCAATGACTCCTTTTTGAGTTGGTTGGACGGGATATGGGATTTCTTGACCCTTGTTACTATATTGGCAGAAGCGCCTACGATCCTAAACCCTTTTCGGTTTTTGATCCACGATGAACACAAATAAAACGGGTAACTAATTCGAAGCTATTATTCTGGAACGGCTACTACACTTTATGCTAAGCATAGATGTACCTTAGAAGGTCGGTTCTCTAATCTGAATGCTCGAAGCAAGCTCTCTTTAACCTTCGAATTCTCGGAGTTATGTTGTTGGTTGCCATATAATTTTAGAAACGAATCTGCGTTTGTCAATCGGTGCAGTTAAGTACTGTTTACGTTTAAAACCAGGAGTTTTCAAAAGTTACTTTTAAAAATAGAATTTATAATGATAAAGAAATCTTTATTTTGTAAATGTTAGTATTGACATAATATGGGTATTTTACATGCTTAATTATATTAATTTTTTCCTATATACAGGGTGTTCCGCAAATTATAAATAAAAGTCTTTATATTTTTAGACGCGCTTACAACATCCAACGGTTTAGAAATAGTGGTTGAAAATAAAATGGACAATTCTACGTATTTAAAGAGGCACATTTTTGAAATTATTAAACTCCATTTAGCTCTTTTTCGAAAATTTTATCTTTGATAATATTTTATGAACCGCTAACATTTATCACAAACATTTTGCATAAGTTGAAGCAAAAATGTTGAATGAAATTCTCGTCATAACAAATTATAACAACGTATCGAATTGTACTCGGTGATTTACTTACAAAAAGTAATAAACAAGCGTTTGACTTTTTTATTATCGCACTATCTTAAAAAATTAAATTTGGAAATTGTATTAAAATCATCAAACGCATAATAGTGTAATTTACCAACAAATAATTGATAGTGATAAAATGTAAATTTAAATAGCTGTTTCAAGATGCTTTATGCAAAAAAATACTAATTGTGGTTAACTTGAAGTATTTGTGACTTTTACAAAACTTAAATAGACTTTTTTAATTTTTAATGTTGAGATATCACTGTCGTTTAATCGACACGCGGCTACCGAATATAAATTAGTTCTACGTTTGGAAGCTGTTTCATTGTTAAGAAATACCAAACGAACACACTTACAACTAATAAAGAACTTGTTGAAAAAGCACACGTGCATCCTAATTACAGAAATACAAACAGTTTAAAACAGTGTACACCTACTAACTGAATCTAAAAGTTTTTACCCAGTATCATGTTTTTTATCAATATCACTTACTATGTTTATCATTATACAGTTTATTGTAAAACGGAAGTTTTTTGGAAACTACACTAATATTATTTTGATCATTAATGCTGTGTTGCCTGACAACAGGGTGGTTGCTTATTTAAAGTACTTGGCTTGTAATTATTTGATATGAATTCTGATCGTATTAATTTTAAATTTTTTCCAAAAAGAAGTGATGCAATATTTTTTGGATGCGACTTTTTAAGGCGAAAGCAATACTAATTTTGTGTGTTCTATGGAGTGATTCGAGTTATTGTTCATAAAATGGCTCGACTTACAAGGAAAGGGCCCCAACCCGAACTCACCGATGTCATTGATTTTTTGATATGTTGTAGAACAAAAAAATAAAAGACACGTATTTTTTTTATCTGCTGCTAAGCACTTTTAAGACATGAAAACCACCCTCAAAGTTCACCCCCAAAAACGGTTTTTTAATATATCTCCGCTTCTAATCAAAAGTTTGCGACGAAACAAAA
>JAHWXV010222402.1:0-12602 GCA_024586415.1 Phrixothrix hirtus | reverse complement strand
CCAATGATGAGCCTACAGATTTGTAAGTTTCACACCGCTGGAAGAGTGTAGTCTGATTTTAAAGTCATAATCTGTGAAAATATTCAAATATATAAAGGAAAATTATTTTGTTCTCAAATTCACAGGAGTCGCTTCAGATTTAGGAATGATATGGAACCATCTCAATGGAATACCATCATCTTTAACTAGCTTCCTTCTTTGTTTCAGCTAATGTTGATCTCTAACCACCTACAGCGAGTCGCAGGTTTTACCAATCCTTTTTTTAAATAATTATTATGTAACTGTTTCTTCATGACGAAATTTGTTGCAGAATTATCACTTCTTTGTTTATAAAATTCATGGTAACCAAACCGTATAATTATCTTGCTAATACTTATTTGATCGCCTTTTTTTACTGTTCAAGTAATGTAGCTTATTTGTACACCCAAATTTAAGATTTTGTTTAGAACTCAAATAACATTTGTCAATTAAATTATGTTGACGTCCTGTAGAAGTCAAATAGGTAATATTAATAATCGAAATTTAATTTGAACAATTTAGTTTTACTCGTCATAAGTTAACTATTTGATTTAGATTTGACCAATTAATTTTGTATTATGCTATAAGCTAATGGGTTTCAATAATTATAACTTTTTTGTGTAAATATAAACGCCACGATTTTGTTTTCAATAGCTTAAATCATCCTTATTTGTTATGAGAGTAATCGTACAGATCTGTATGTTTTTTTTGTGTTAAGAAATGGATTTACTTCCTATAAAATTTTAATCCAGATGTCAGCCTTTTACGTAATTAACGAATTAATTATTATATCTATGATTTAGAATCACTATGTATAACTTATGCCTACTGTTTTAGTCAATTTATTGCATTGAGAAATTGAAGTTTTATGTGTATGCGATAACAAACTTTCAAATTCAAATATTTATTACAATGACGTTATCTCTTTAACATTTCGTAGACGTATCTTATAAAAACGATTTTTACTGCTATAAGTAGAATATTATCTTTGATAGCAGGCTTGTTCTTTTGTTAACTATTAATATCTTGTGTAAGAACAAAATTCAACTAAATACAAAATTATAATCATTGTAACTGTTTTACCTTCTGGACGTAAATTTAATAAATACGTTTCAATACGTTTGGTTATCTATTCTAGTATTTTTGTTCTCTTTAGAATTAATTAATATACATTTCGTTGTACCTACTATACAGGGTGTTGTCGAAAAATCTAACTATTCACAATTCGAGAACTAGCAATTTCTAAATATTAATGAATTTAAATATCTTGTATGTTTTTGCCATTTTCATACAGGGTGTTATCAAAGGTTCCTTAAGGTAAGTCAACTAATCAGGAACGTAATTTTAGATGGTGTGTTGCCCAATCTTTCTAATATGCTTTATGATATCTCTAGAAGCTTAAAGAAAACATCCTTTATCGAGTAGATTATACGTTAGTCCGCGACCGTAACTCACCGCATCCCTTGAGCTGCCTGACTGCGTAACGTTGAATCTTCCCTTTCTTATTTTGTTCTAGACCAACATCGCAACCTCATAACATAATTTCGGTACACTTTTGTATTAACTGAGAATATATTGTTTGTCACGAGTACTTATTTCCTACCTCAGTCTTGGTTGTTCCGCAAAGACCCTTCGTATTTAAATTTATTAACAATTTCTTGTGTTGTAGAATGAGGGCGACCTATTATTTGACCTATATTTCTAAGAGATTTTCCTTCGTAGTACAATTTAAGCACAATTTTTCTCACAGAAATGTTAGTTTGTTTCCATTTAATTCATTTCGTTATTTTATCATGATAGAACAAGGAAGCACTTTTTAGGTAATCTATCCAGCCATGAAAATAACAAGTTGAATGCATAATTTTTTGCTGTAAAGGTTTTGTAACTTTGCGTAAATATGTAGCAAATGTGAAGTAAATTGTGCAAATATTAAAATTTTCTTAGCTGTTTTTTAAACTGAAAATGAATGATAAAGCTCTTGAGTATCACAGTGGCCTCATAAATGAAGGCCATAGATTAAAAATGATCGGAGAATGCATGATTACTGTTTATGGAAATTTTGGGCTAAGCAGTTTAAATGGATAGAGTTGATTCAAAATCAAAATGACCTGTTGAAGCCAAGGTTTGCTGAAACCAACAGGAAAAGTTGAAGATTGAGTGTGGTTGGATCGGTGAATGAAGGTGTCCTCTGTTGCTATGGCTGCTAACATATCCGAAACTACTGTTTTAAAAAGTTTGCATGATGATTTAAGCATGAAAAAACTGTCTGCACATTGATTTTCCAAACTACTTATACTAGAGTAAAAGCTTACGAGAAAAGAAATTTGTTAAGGAAATTTAATGACTCTGCAAGACAATGGAAACTTTTTTCACGAATTACTGGTGATGAGACTTCGGTCTATTACTGAGATCCTCTTATAAACCAAAAATCTATGCAGCGTTGACAGGAGTTTTCCACCATCAGCAAAAAAAGCCCAAAACAATCTTCTGGTAGTAATTGATGGCAACTGTTTTCCAATATGGAAGACGTTTTGTTGGTTGAATACATGGATAAATGCACTATAATCAATGCCAAGCTTTACAGGCAGCCAAAGGAGACCGCATTCTTGGAGAGAGAAAATTTTGCTTTTGCATGAGAAGTGCAAGGTTGTGACATTTCAGTATGACTTACTTAAGTACATAGGAAAACTAAAGAATTTATATTTTAGCAGAGGGTAGGCTAATTGTGCGGGGCAGGTTCGTGGGGAGTTCTTCTTTAGGTTTACGTGGATGCAGTTACTTCGGTTTCCTTGTTTTCAGGTCAAAGTTTTATTTATCAGTTGACTTCATTTATCAGTTTGACGCAATTTCAACTTCTGTCAAGGTCATGGTAATTATTTTATAATTGTTTTGTTTTCTCAAACTAATTATGAACTAACGATAATAATAAGAATTAGATTATTTACAGAACAATTTATTAAAATAATGAAAAAAAAACAATATTTCAACGGTACAAATTATCTAACAACTTAGATTTTATGGATATAAAGAAAAACAAAAGAATAGATCGTCGTACTTAAATGGTTTAATACATCTCGGCCTCGATGCGTCATATTGATATCGACGGTGCGTGTTCCGCCCCCTCAGCTCTAGTATCCTGTCAATTTGTAACGCGCCAGCTTAGTGAATATTGAGACGTAGGTGCTATTGCATCGCTTGCGAGTAGGGTTGTGTACATAATATTGCAGCGGAAGATTCGAATGGATGTCCAAGAAAGCGACGCCTGGTGATGCTCGTGACCTTTACCACTCGGTACGACGAGACATCGTGACATCAAGCGTCGTTCGCAGATCGTATCTGCAGGCAACTGGGCGATCGTCGGTTATAAGGGTTTTCAATTCAGGGTAACTGCGTTTTCATTATCGATACAACTTGAGACACAGCGGTGCTGGTGACGCTTGTCGTCGAACCTAACGGGTTACCCAGCAACTCATTTACGTTCAGCCAAATGTCGTTTGTTTATAGGGTCGGAATAAACAACACCAATGGCACTCAGTTACCTAGCAACAAAAGAACCACCGAGGTTGAGGAATAAGGTTGACCTTACTGCCTAGCAACGCAGTCCAAATTCTTATAGTCCAAAAATGGGAATCTTGTCTTAGATCTACTAAGGTGATTCCCACAGTTCTTTGTCTGGAATGGTCGTCAGGATTTCGTAACTCCGGAGGACTGACAAAACGTCATGTAAATATCGCTACAAATTTTAATACAAAATGCTTGACCTTTCGGAGAACCTTTGTTCGGTCTGGTATGGTTTACACAGAATAACGCTCTGTGTTGAATCTTGTACGAAAATTGTCTTTTGCTTATATTCTTTCTCTATTCTGTAAATACGATCAGTGAAGGCTTTCTTCGTCTAATATTTTATCGGTATTGATAACAGCGCGTTTGTATTTTGCATTGCCTAACATGACATAATATTATGTAATTTTGATTAGTAACTTTACATTCATCAATTCTTACTTAAATCTTCTTAGATTTTTTCTGTTTTAGTTTTACAAGTTATTGTCAAATTAAATATTGCATAATGTCATGCAATATCTGTTTTAATTTTTATTTTATTTTTATTTTTACATTTTGGGTAAATAAAGGCAAGGGACAAACCAGGACCCAATTACAATTTATCACAAAATAATTGAGTAACAAATTTTACGCAATCTGACTACACTAAGTTTATAATAAAATATACAAATATATTATGTAGTTATACAACCTACACAAAGTTTTAAAGTTCTGCAATGTACTATCAAATATGTCAGGACAGTTTTCAAAGTTATTTCTGTAAGAATTATACGTATTAAATAATCTGTTGACAGGAGCATTTGAAGCAGAGATGGTATTTACAAAAGGTGCACAGAAAGTTTGAGTGTTTCGCGCCACCCGTGAGGGTACCCTCAGTTTGAAGCATTCTAGTAACTCCGGGCAATCAATTAAATTATTAAAAATTTTAAATAGAGTTACCGTATCAATCACATTCCTGCGACAAGATAAAGTGATAAGATTTAGCTAGTAATCAGTGTATTTTATGAATCAGTTTTGTATCTTTTCAATTCTTGTTATATGGATGTTATAATGGGGATTCCATACTGATGACGCGAATTCCAACAAACTTCTTGTAAGAGTTGAGTATAAGATTTTAGCCATTGTTCCCTGATGGAAATCCTTGCCAGAACGAATTAGAAATCCAAGCATTCCATATGCTTTTTGAGTTATATGATCAATGTGAACATCAAAAAATAATTTAGTATGTAATATAACACCTAGATCCTTAACTATTGTTAATTCTGTTAGATAGGCTTGATCTATTAAATAATTGTAAGTAATTCTTATACGATTTCTAGTAAATTTTATGACATTACATTTTTCTATATTCAAAGTAAGTTGATTAATTTTACAGTAATGTAAAATATTATTTAAGTCAAGTTGTAACTTTTGGCAGTCTTCTAGACTAGTAATCTCAAGATAGATCTTCAAGTTGTCAGCATATAGTAGAAATTTCGAAAATTTAATATGAAGTGAAATAATATAATGAGAAATTGGGCGTATTCATAATTTTAAATTATTAGATTAATAATGAAGTGAAATGTTATTTATAAATAAATTGAACAGTAAAGGGCCTAAAAGGTAGCCTTGTGGTACTCCGGATGTTAATTGATGCTGTTGGAAGCATATCCATTAATAACAGCACACTGGGATCGGTTTACAAGATATGATTTGATCCACCTTAAGAGGCATGTATGCCTAACATTTCCAATTTTTTTAGTAATAAGTTGTGATCAATTCTGTCGAACGCTTTACTAAAATCTGTATAGATAGCATGAACTTCTGAACGTCTGTCCAGACAAGTAGCAATAAAATTAACATGTGGCATCAAATTTGAAATAACTGATCTTTTTGGACAAAAACCGTATTTCTGGTTAATTATAACCCTTTTATAGTTATTATACATGATTTTGCATACTAGTTTTTCAAAAACTTTGTTAGAAATACATAGATTGGAAATTGGTCTATAGTTACTGACGTTGCTTTTGAGTGCAGACTTAAATATGGGACTGATAAAAGCTTTTTTCCAGATTAGGGGACAGTGACCCTCAGCTAGTGATTTATTAAATATGGTCGTAAGCGGTGAAGCCAGAGCTTCATCACAATTTTTTATAAGTATGCCAGGAATACAGTCCAGGACCAGCTCCTTTTTTAGTATCTAATTTTAACAGTTCCTGAGAAACTTCTTCCACTGAAAATCTGACCGAGCTATAATTATTATTAGGCATAATAGTAATGGAAACATTGCTGTTAATAGAATTTGCTGTATAAACAGTTTTAAAATAATCAGAAAAAAGATTACAAATTTCAGTGCCATCCGATGCAACTACATTATTTAGGTGCATTGTCGATGGGATACTAGACCATAATTTTTTTGTGTCTTGTATATGCCAGAACCTTTTTGGTTCTTTTTGCGTGTTTTCTTCAGTTTGATTAATGAAAGTTCTGTAACAAATTTTTATTTGAGTTTTAACTTTTTTCTGAATGCACTGAAAATCGTATAATCTAGGGAACATTTGAATTTTTTTGAATTTAGCATGAGCTTTATCTTTTCACTTTATTAATTGTTTTGATTCATTAGAGAACCAGGCAGGGTATTTGCGCTTATTTTTAATTGTAACTAACAAGACGTATTTGTTAATGGCTGTGTTTAGGATTGAGTAGAAATTATGTGTAGCCGATTCGGTATTTAAGGATTGCAATTCGACAGGCCAATCATAAGACTGTAGAATTTTCTTTATTTCATTAAAGTTTGCCTTTTGTAATTAAGGAAGGAACACAGATTTTTATCCTAAGGATCTAATAACTTAAATATATTTCCAGTGCAGGATGATCAATTGTTATGAGGGAAAAGGTACATTGTAGAACTTTTATTTCAAAATAATTGAAATTAAATCTAGAGTTCTCATATTTTGATTTCTTATGTGATTAAATTGCATAAGACCAGACTCAGAAATACAATCTACAAAATCACTTGATATGATATCGGATGTTATTGTTGGTAGTAGAAATGTGTGATTATGTTTTATTAACCAATTTAAATTACGCAAGTTAAAATCTCCACAAATTAAAACTGTTTCATTAGGATTAATTGAATTAACAATATTTATTAGACTATTAATATAACAGAATAATACTTTATTATGTTCAACGCCTGGAGGTATATACACACAGCATATATGAAAAGTAAGTACACTGTTAACAGGTAAGGTTACTGATACCCACACATTTTCCACACTATTAGGCCCCCTCTTACTGTTTGACTTGCACTTAAAAGTTTTTTTAACTCCAATCAAAACACCTCCACCATCCTTTTTAGCTGAAGTTATTTCATTCCGATCACATATGTAGATGCAGTAATCATTGATAAAGATTTCAGAGCTTAGCATCGAATCATTTAAAAAACTTTCAGTGAAACAAATTATGTTGTAGTCGTATGATAGGGAATTAAGAAATGTATCATTTGTTTTTGTTCTGATACCTCGGACATTCTGATAATAAGTAGAAAAGGCCATGATAAAACAATAACATCTATGAAATAAGTATAAATATATTTACGTATTTAATTTAGCGTACTTAGGTCGTCCTCACATGCGACGTAAATAATATATGAGGTGTTATGCTTTCTGACAAAGATCTTATAATCTTTTATCCAAAAAAACTGATAATTTTTTTCTTTAGCAATGGCTATAGTTTTTGAATGCAAAAATTTGTTAAAAGACGAATGGTTTTTGTTTACATAAATTTTCATCCTGGTATCAAAACCTATATCAGAAGTAAAGAGGCTATTATTTTTTAATGCTGCTAAAAAAGCATTTCTAATTGTTCTGGATGTGAATTTAATAATAATATTCTTTGATTTAGCTGTGTTACTATTAAATTTTGGAACTCGGTGAATTACATCTATTAATGTTGGCGAAACGGGAAAATTAACTTTTTCACCGCTAGTAGATAAAAGTGTTGTAAGATCTTCACATTGTTTTTCAGGAATGTTTTGAATTTCTAAATTATTAATTGACTATATTGTTCAAGGTGTTCAATTTGTTTACATTGTGTAAGTATTTCTGATTTGATTTTTAGAGTATCAGCTGCCACCTTATCAATTGAATTTAAATTATCTTTCATAAGCTTCATTTCTTTTTCAAAATCGGAATTAAGAAGTGATTGGAATTTAACGTCCATTGCTTTTAATAATTTCGTTTGTAATAGATTTAAAGCATGTAAAATATTTAAGTTGTCTAAGGAACTACTGTCTTCTGCTGCATTATCATTAATTATGGTATTATTTAACTTATCCTGGTGGCATTCAACACATAACCAAAACGATCCTAGAATACTGAAGACTAAGTTGATCTAAAGGTATCTTGATATACTTAAATTCTATTTTGTACAAGGGGTGTTGGTTCGTTTACTTAGTTTTGTTAAACTGTAAATGGATCAATTATTATTGATAAAATTATTTTATATAAAAATACATTAAGATAGCTCACTCCCGCCCGGTTTTAAAGACTCTTAAAGTTTATTCTGTTTTTACAAATGTCTTAATTACTAAGCTTCCAGAATTACACAACTACACTGATACTGGGGATACGCGTGAATTTTAGTAATTCTCTATTCCCGTTTCACATTATTAGGTCATATGTATGCGGATTGTTTATTTATTATTTTCTCTTGCCTATAAAATTTTCAGTATCCAGTTTTTAGCGGAAATACGCGTTTCGGGTCTACATAGAAATAAAAACAAAAGCAAAATATCTGTAATCATTCTTTTTGAAGTTCAAAATATAATGTTTACAACTAAGCTCTAGTATTAAGATACATAAGGCTAGATTAATACCAGAAAAAATCTTTAAACTACCTGATAGTTTTATTATTTGTATTTGAAATTTGAGCAAAAATTATATAAAATAATTTTTGTACGATTTAAACCATAATTATTACAATCAAGTTGCGAATAACAATCAAGATTCAGTATCAGCTAAGATGGGAATAATCCGATTTTATCTATATATTTAACGTTTGATTTCAAATATCTGATTCAATTAGGTTGCATTATGTTAATTTTTTGATTGATATGGCCCTCAAAACTGTTAAATTTTTTTAATTTATTTATTATACATAATGTGTGCTAAATAAGGAAAGAGATAGTATTTAAATGTCGAAAGGTAGTTTTCTGGTTATTAATTTACAAGATTAAAGGGATAACAATTCAATTAATGATAATAATTAAATGCAGAATTCAGAGTAGTTTGAACTTTTGTGTCATGAAATTTTAGTCAGGGATCGGTATCTATAAAACGATGTTCCAACTTTCAACTTGCAACTTCCCCGTTTGGATTCACTTGTAAAGAAGAATTTTCACCCTGCGTGCTCTGAAAATAAATTATCTCGTAAGGTAGCTGTTTTGACTTTAGTTTTTAAAACCATTTTACACTCCTTGTGTCACAAGAGCGTTTTGTGTTACGCCCTATAACAATGCTGATGTCCCGCTAGCTTCTCGGAGGAGGAGGGGGGGGTCCTCGACATATTGAACTAGCACGTCCGCGCTCTAAGGAAAACGCTGGAAATACATCCAAAGATTTGAAGTTTAAAGGGGGCGCCACTGCCCCTTGTGGGCCGTATTCTGAATAGAACTGTCCTTCGGAACAGAGAAAAACAGTTCTGTGACCTATAACTGTGTTGTCCCGGGTTTGCCTCTTACCTGGGACCCAAATATTAATATAAATTAAGACCGTGGCCAGAGGAGGGTACCTTAACTAACACATATCTCCTGAAATACAAAGTAATAACAGTTAACTTATTCTAAGTCCAAAATGAATGTCTAATTGGGTAATAACTATTTATATATGTCTAAATAAATGGCTTATTTAGCATACCCAACAACAACAGGGCAATGTTGCAAGTAAACTTCTCCGGCTCTTGAATGTGGTCCAATTCAAGAGGTACGAGGAAGATTAATCAATCTACTATAAACTAAAATTATCGTCAAAATATATTAGTCACAGTAAATGCAGATATGCGTCCATATGTTGGACAGCAAGCAACGGGAAGGTTTAAGCTGGGCTCTACAATAGTTGGCAGCCGGGACTATAAGTTAAACCGGATGCTCGCCGATATACGTTAACATTTCACATACGCCCTTTACAGGCAAACGATAGGGAAGCAAAAATAATGTAATAATAAGTACCTTAGTCTTACTTGACGCTTCACTAGGCTACTCGCTTGCCCACAACCAAAATAGTCAGTCGTGATTTTTATAGGTTCCTGCACTCGTAGGCGGGAACTCACACGTCCAATGAAGTTGCAAACGGGGTGGGGAAAGGCAGGTAATCCCCAGAAACCCGCTATTCGAGTTTTTAGGCCTAGTATTCCGCCACACTACACCTGCGGAAACCTAACACTCACCCGGACACTCAAAAAAAGAAAATCACTCATACGACCAATCCTTTCATGTACGACCTACGCGCGTTTGACTGGTACAATGTTGTGGTCTCGCGACGAGTTATTGCCAATTATACACCATCGAAATCCACAAGAGTGAAAATCGCCTATATCTAGCAATTTACTTTATTTTATATAATTTTTAACCGTCACGGGGAGTAGAAAAACTCGTCTCTCGTATTTTATCCGATAAAAATCTATCTATTTATTTGTTGTCCTGCCAACCACGCAATTACTGCGAACGTACGGCGGTAAATTTAAAATTTTTTTGTTTATTATGCACGGAACGCCAACAAAACCTGACACTTGGTTGGTCTATTTGAACATCTAGATCTGAGATTAATATTAATCTTTTTTAAAAATTTTGAACTGATGTTGAGTAAACATTTTAAATCAGTCGCAATTAATTTTAAGTGTGACGCTAAATGTTATTTTACAAAACAAAAAATTACGTATAGTTACATGGGCCTTTTCGGAAACTATACCATATTAACCCGGCTACTACAAATAACTATAGAAACGATTGTTATAACAATTGTATCTATAGCAATTTCTATGAACCCAGTTAAGCAGAACGAGTTTCCAAAAACGCCTCATGTGTTCATTTCATGTCATGGTATTTATTGCTTGTTGAGCATTTATTTGTAAACCCCACTAACTGCTTCTCACTTATTTTTATGAGGTAAACCTATTTATATTCACCTGAATTTGTCTTTCCACGCTGCTAAGACTCAATGAAACAAGTTTAAAATAAAACGGCTGATTGTCGTATTTCGTTTTATAAAAAAATATACATACAAAAATATTGAATAATTAAAACCTTCAATATATTATATATTAAAAATACTAAGGTTTATATTAACATTTATTTAATAAAATTTTTATAAACTGTTTTTCAAGGTGTACTTGAAGTTAGATCTTCAGGAATAGTTCTATGTAGTAATTTCGGACCTAACTGCATAATAATAATTGCACCAATAGGTGATGTAATTAAAATAGAAATAACAGCAACAATTAATACTATATTTGCATAATTTTCTGCTATTGGATCATTTGTTTCTCGAGCTATGTCCAATGCTGCTGGGCCTAAGGTTGCCTAGAAATAAAGAAAATGCGTATAAAAATAGACATCTACACCACAGTATAAAACATAAGCAGTAGTTTTATTCGTTTAAAAGTTAGGACAAAGTGTTCCTGTTTAGATTATCATATAAAGCTAAAATTTTTTACATTATATCGCAAACAAACATTTCATGCATACAATTTTGCACTACAAAATTTAAATTCGTTTTATTTGATACACATATCTAAAAAATATGTGCTAGTTTTAAATCCAGTAATCATTTTATTCTATAACGCTTTCGATTGGCCGCATTACATCAGTACAGTACACGTTAACCGTTTTCCTTTTACAAAAAAATTACAATATTTTGCATTTTCCTAGTTTTCATACTATTTTTAATAAATAGAAAGCAATTAATATACACTACACTCGTGCAGTGCATATCAATCGAAAGTACTATAAAATAATCCGTCACATGAAACTAGGCAGAGAAACGCGCGAACCACTGTATTATAGTAAACAACAGGAATGCGCACCCAATATCCGTGGTTTATGCCATAGATAAATAATATATATTGGTCTATGCCTTATACTGTAAAAACGATCCAGAATGTTGGAGTGAGTCCACTGCATATTGTGCATGTACACCCTCACTCGCGTGTTTAAATCTATTATTATACATATCTCATTGGAATTCAAAAACATATGAGCTTATAGGCTTTTGCCTGGAGCTGAAAAATGCCCTTAATTCGGAACTAATTGTTTAAAGCACTTATGGATTCATACTATCATTCGACAAGCAAATAAGTTAAAACCGAAAATGCTATTAAATGCATTTCGAAGATACTATCAAAACGGTAATTTTTCATTTTTTTTAGTAACTTGTGTCCCAGAAGTCTTGGAAGCTACATATAAACTTATAAACTTTTAAGCTCAGGGTTGTGGGTTCGAGCCCCACGTTGGGCGCCATTTCTTTCTTGCGACGACATTTCGGTTAAGCAATTGTTTTATGTTGAATAACTCAATTTTTAACCTGTATGACTTGAGGTCGGCATAAGATATGTTTGCATTGAACTAATTTCTAGTCCAATTGGCTTTCAGCTAGCTTATTTTCAGTCGGAAGTTTATAGATGAATTCGAAGTTGTTCGTTATTACAGCTAATAAGAAGGCAAATATTCGACGGTATTTTATAACTACTTTTGAGCATAAATGTATAATACAGATTCTGTATATATTTTACTCCCGCCTGTATAATTAGGCAAATTCTAGGTTAATCGTTCGATTTAAATAAACAAACATGCATCTTTATACGTAGTATATTTAGTATATATTTAGTATATTTATAAAGGATTTTGCGAAAATTACTAAACCTTTAACCAAATTAATAAAGAAAGATGTTATAATAGATGTAAGAAATCAAGAGTATGTTGAATGTTTCAACTTCTGTAAACAATTACTAATTAATGAACCCTTATTGCAATATCCTGATTTTACTAA
>JAHWXV010222344.1:0-10504 GCA_024586415.1 Phrixothrix hirtus | reverse complement strand
ATTTCAAATACTATTAGAAAATTCATATCCAAAATCATTATTAAGTAATATTATTTTTAACAAAAGTAATTTTGAAAATAATAAAAATCATGAACCTAATCAAAACAAAATTTCTGATCAAGTACCATTTGTTTCGCTTTTAAATATAACATTTTTAAGATCTAATATTATAAAACTATTTTTAAAAGAAAATGTAAAATTGCTAAGAGAAATATAGACCCAGTGAATACATTATTTTCAAATTTAAAAAATCAAATACCAAAATTACTTCAATCTAATGTAGTATATCAAATTCAATGTTCAAATTGTTTCAGGTACTATATTGGTCAGACATCACAATTACTAAAATCCAGAATTTCAGGCCATAAAAGTGATTCTAAAAAAAATAATCACAGATGTTCATTAACACAACATATTAAAGTTTTGATCATTTCATCGATCATCCTTCAGTTAAAATTCTAGTTAAAGAAAATAACTATAACAAAAGAATGTTTTTAGAAATATTTTACCTAAAGAAAAATAATAACACTTTAAATAAAAAAACAGATATTCAAAATTTAAGTTCAAGTTATACAAATTTAATTAATTTGGCTAATAGTAAAAAACATATAATTTCATAATAAGAATTAAATAATATAAGAATCTTCAAATGAAATTGTATACAAGTGTGTGTGTGTGAGTGTGGTCTAAGGCAAAAACCGGAAAAACTGGAATCCTGCTTATTCCGGAAAATATGTATGGTCCCGTGAAAATTATAGGGAAAATACATAGACTAAGCAGGAAACTGCTTAACACAAATGCAAAAAGGAAATATAGATCAAATGGAATAAATTTAACCTGAAAAATATGGAAAATTGTGTTGCTCTAGTGCATATCTCTGCATACGTAATATAAATAATATCTATGCTTTTAACATGCATAAATTTGTATGTATTTCTTAGAAGAAATTAAAATTATATTTCTGTATTAAATTTAACCATGGGACTTTTTAATATTATTAACAAACTTCAAAAGGAACTTATTCATACTATTCTGCTAAAATGCAGAATTAACAGTTGACTCACATGCACTTTCAATCCTAAGTATGTGCATATATTGTGCAATTTATCGATGCGGTTACAAGTATTTTCATGGTGTTTGGAGCTAATGTGTAACGCGAATAAAAAAATTGTTTTAATTTTTTAATCATCTTAAGATTTTGTGTTTCTTTTAAATAAAAATGAATCACATATAACTCTTACACTTAAAGAAAAAATTAACCTAATAAAAGTCCACGAAACTGAAGGTTTAAGTGCCAAGCAATTCACCGATAAATTTAACTGCGGAAAAACACAGGTGTATGATTTCACAAATGTGGAATGCAAAACTTTAAAAAATGTTCATGTATGTATACATGAAATAAAACATTTAAAATATAATATAATAAAAGCTAATTAATAAATGGCTTATGTAAACCAAAAAATTTATTTAGCATCACTGTAGGTCACTGATATGTATGTACTTAAAAAAATGTGAATCTGTTTAAAATGGAAGCCTGTGTAAAACGGAAAAAATTCATGGTCCCTTGGGATTCCGGTCAAGACAGTTTTCACTGTATACATTTTCTGTTGAATTACCGGTAATAAACAATTTGAAGTGTTAGTACATAAATAATAAAATTTTCAAGGAACTACATATGCATATTTAAGAGGTATTATAAACTTAAAAGATCTATTTCTCAGGGTAAATATTTACATTTCCGATGATTCATATATATTAAGTAATTACCACTTTTCTAGGGACAATTCTTATAATATTATAATTTATATTGGGACACAATACTGCATAAAATATGAATTTTAGTATACATATGTTGCGGCTACAGTCTTGATAATTCCTCATAAGTCTTGTGCTATATGTAAACATCAAATATGCAGCTACAGCCATTTTGTCTGTGAATGTAGTTAAAACATGAAATTTAAGCCAATGGCTTTGAGAACATATTTTTAAATGTACCTGCATTTTAATTAAATATATTTCCAAAAATTCGATTTTTTGAACCCTGTAAACCAGGTTCCCCCTGAATAGGAGCATGTTTATCAAATAAATATTTTAATTTATCATTTAATATAATAAATTTTTTAATGATGTTATTTACATGGTATGTTAATTGAAGAGGCAGTAAATGTAAATTTTTATTAAAATTTACAGGATTTAGATTCTTAAAATTGCAAAACGCTTTATTTATTGGAGTTTGTTTAGGAATTTCGACATTGATCACACAATATATTAAATCATGATCAGATTCACTACTAATTTCAATCCCAAAAGATACAATCAAAGATAAATTGCTAGACAATATCATATAAATTAAATATTTACAACCATGTGCAGTTCTAGTGGGTTCTAAAATATGTTGGTTTAAATTAAGGCACACTAATAATTCCATAAAATATGTAGTAGAAGGACTAGATAATGACAATGTATTAATATTTGCATCACCCAAACAAATTATTTTATCAGATATAGATGTTCAGGATCATTCATTATATCTTGAACACCGCTTTATTTGTTTTATTATTGGAAACAGAAAAAAAGTTTCATGTAATAGTTGTAGAGTTGTACGTATAGTTTTTAAAAATGTAATTAAGAGCATACTTAGCCATATATTTATACTTTTTTAAATAGAATATCCTGTAATATTATTGCATTTTCTAATAGCCCTTTTTACTCTGATTCTGAATATACAGGGTGTCCCAGAACGTTCACTCCAGCTAATAAGTCCATTATGACAAGAGCAAAAATTTTGATTTTTGGAGGTTATGCATTAGTCATAAGGGAATTTACATCAGCAAATGTTTTGACATTTAACTTTAGTGCTGTCAATATCAAATTTGAAAAGTCAAATAGAACACCATGTATATTGTCATGTCAATAAAAAGCCTGTTTTATTTACAATTCATTGATATAAAACATAACAATGTTAAACGAAAAAATTTAAAAAAAATACACTTTAGAAAAGGAAATTGTCTATTGTACAAAAAAACATAATTGTCTTGGATTGTTTGTTTATTAAATTTGACAGTCAATAGAAATTGTTTGATCAACTTATTTATTGTTATTAAGCCTCAAAATGCCAATGTTATTTACGGGTAATGAATATGTTGACATGCTGTTAATTTATAGGGAATGCCACAAAAATGGGAGAGTCTCAAATTCTGTATAGAGAATGATTTACAAATTGTACTGCTCCAGCCCACACAACGTTTGCCAAAATCGAACAAAAATTGAGAAGCGGTACTTTTCCTAATGGCAAACAGCAAACAGTTCATCAAAGAAATGTACGGAGTGAAGATAACTCAATAGATATTTTGGCATACATGGAGATCAATTCTCATGCTTCCGTTTGTCAGGTTTCACCAGCAATGAATATTAGCAATACAAAGAGTATTGAAGGAGCATCAGTACCACCTAATCAAGAACCACCTTGTACAAGGTCTTACGTCTGAAGATCCTCAGATATGATTACAATTTACAGCAGAAATTCTAGTTAAAATTCATGATAATCCTTTTTCTTTAAATAACATTCTGTGGAGTGATGAAAGCTGTTTTCATAATAATGGAATTGTAAACCACTATAATTCCAATTATTGGTCGAACCAAAATCCACATTGGATAAGAGAAACGCATTTGATGGGTTAATGTTTGGTGTGGTTTACTAACTGGCCGTATTGTTGGTCCGTACTTCTATCAAGTACTTTGACTGGTGCATGCTACTTAAATTTTCTGCAGACTGATTTCCTCGAATTGCTGGAATACATACCTATCAACAGAAGAAGAATCATGTGGTGACAATAAGATGGTGCTCCTCCTCACAACAAACAAGAGGTAACAGAATATCTAAGCAGGGTTTACCCAGACCGCTGGATCGGAAGATACGGATTCATACATTGGCCTGCACGGTCACTGGATCTTACCCCTATGGACTTCTTTCTTTGAGGTTATCTTAAAGAACTTGTATACATTACTCCATCTGTTAATATAGAAGACTTTCAAAACAAAATTATTCGAGCTTGTCAAAGAGTAACACCAGAAATGATAACTACAGCATGCACATTACATACACTTGAAACATGTGTAATACAAAATGGACAACAGTTTGAACATGCGCTATAGTTATTTTGTTTTTTCGTGTATAAATTTTACGTTTTTGTTATTACTTATTTCTTTTTTTTGGTTATTTGTATTTAAAATATCTTAAGTTTGGTATCGTTGCATTTTAAAAAAAACAGGCTTTTTATTGACATGACAATATACAGGGTGTTCTATTTGAGTTTTCAAATTTGCCATTGACAACACCAAACTTAATGGAGTTATTAGCTGGAGTGAACGTTCTGGGACACCCAGTATAAAATTATATAGGTCTATATTTAATAATTTTTGACATATTTGATTTTAAAGATGCAAAAAGCATTTAACTGGAAGAGTGATTGGCTACGTTTAAACAAATTCTAAAACAAAAATAACAATATTTGGCAATAGCAGGAATTAATTTATTTATACAAAAATCTAAATATGGAGCTAAATGTTGCTAAAATAAAGAATCATTAATAATTAGTGCAGAAAAGGCCTTTTCAAATCAAAAATCTAAAATGCAGTTAATGCTTTGAATTAATGCAAGAATTGAACAAGAAATACTCAAAATAAAAGACTAATACAAACGCAATATTACGAAAAATATTTATCTTAATTATCAAGCACATTGAAAACAGTTAAATCAATTTGACAATTCAATTGACAATAAACCAATAACATTAAATGAAGTAAGGGTATAAAAATTAAAAATAAATAAAATCTTTTCTAATTAAAGGAAGCCAAATGTTATTTAAATCAACAGAATTCTTCTTGAGCTTGAAGCCCTAAGTTTAGTAATTTTATATTTTTCAAATTGACAATTCTTAATGTATCTTTTACATTTGTTAACTCTTATCTTAAATAATCATCTAGTTTCTTCAATCTAGAATTTACTACAATTATAAAGTATCTTATAAATACATTTGTTATATTCATTTTCATTAAATGGCTTAGTAATACATAAAATTAAACCCAAAGAATTTTGAGAACTAAAAGTGGTTTTGATTTTAAATTTTTTACTAATTTCGTTAATTTTTTCAGAAATACAAGCAACATATGGTGACACGATAATATCAGCATATAGAGTTATGTCAGGATTGCTGATGTTGTTTTGGTTGTGGTTTTTAAGTTTAGAGATGGTGTTGTTTAGAGCTGTAAACAGTCGGTTATAGAAAAATTAGTGTTTTTTTCTTTATTCCAATATTTAACCAAGATTTTATGTTAAATTAGATTATTATTAATCAAATATAATTTCCAAAAAGGTAGAGTTTAACTCTAATTTAATATTTATTATTATTTATTCACTCTACTTGATCTTATTCCATATCAACAATGGCTGCAGTCAATGGCTTTAGATGTGAAATGCAGGTCTAGCTTATCACGGCACAGGTTAATGATAAGTTTATTGGAATCTTCACTTTCTGGTTTCAACGAGCCATAAATTCTGAAGTTATTTTTTCTAGAATATTGTTCCTGAATCTTTATCTTATCCCTCATTTTTCTAAACTTTATCTCTAACTTATATATCTTCTTTTCACATTTTTCGATAAAATCTTTAAGCTTAGTTTTGTATTCTGTTATAAATACCTCACAAATTTTATTTTGTATTAAAGTTCCCTCATTAGGTGTAGTTCTATCTATCATTTTTAATTTTAATAAGGATATTTGAGCACCACTTAAACAAACAAATTTTATTATTAGCTCAGCTGGAAATGCACATCTACTCTTTATCAAAGTGCATTCGTAAAGTTTTTTTATTTAAAAAAACAAGTCATAAATGTCAAATAAATTAATTTTGGAAACTGGTTCACATCGGCACACTTGCTAAAATTACAAATAAACAAGCAACCACAATTATTTTATCATTTATTTCAAATCAGAAATTTGAATAATAAATCTGAAATACATTTACCAAATTTACTGATGTAATAACTGGCACAGAAAGACATTACACAGAGTTGACCTCATTTTGTAATTAAAAGAGAATCAAATTTATATAGAAATTTAGGTTTTTAAAATTGTAATGAAGGTTTGTTTTGAGTATTCCAGGAAAAACACCTTCAGAGTTTATGACTTATTGGAAACAGAAAGCAGAGAATGCGATAAACATATCATTAATCTGTGTCATAATAAGCTATACCTGCACATCACACCTGAAGCCATTGACTGCAGCCATTGTTGATATGGAAAAGGAAATTGAATAAGACCAAATATAGTGAATAAATAATAATAAATATTAAATTAGAGTTAAACTCTACCTTTTTGAAAATTATACAGTGTCCGGAAATGAAGCGTCAAGACTTCAAGAGGTGATTCCTCACAAGAAATTGGGGCCATAAAGTCCTATAGCATTTTTGTGAAAACTCAATACGGCGATAGAGTGTGTCAAAAAAAATTTAGATTTCCTTGAACAACATTTTTATTAGTGGTTTGATTTCTTTCGTATTTTCCCCATGTATTATTAGTTCCCTTGTAGATTTACATTCCAAATATGATGCAAATAGTCCAGTGCCAAAGGGCCTAACCTGACCTTAACCCTTGATCTATGGCCCAAAACTTTTTTGTTTTTACCGCTTTAGGAATTTAAATAGCACCATGTTGAAGAGCATCAAAAATTCTTTAAAAAAGTATGTCTTGTTTGATATGATAAAATGAACCGTTCTGAGAAAAACAACTTTAAAAATTTTCATGCATTAACACTGCTTTAAACTATTTTCACAGTCTCAACTCATCAATACAAAATTTATTCACTAACTACATGATTAAAATGTTTGCTAATCACTACAAAATACACAACATGTCATAATGTTACATTTAGTCGATGTTCTTACAGTAAGTTCTCAAAATGTTGTGCTTCCATTTTGACACACAAATTTATTCTTGTCAGAAAGTTGCGACAAACTCTGAAAAATATGCCCTTCTTTGTCTTAGTATTGCGAAACTATCAATAATTCGTTGCCTCAGCTCTTCTACATTATTCACAGGCGTTCTGTATATCAGTGACTTAACATAGCCCCAAAGGAAAAAGTCGATCAGGTACAAGTCGGGTGATCTGGCAACCCACTGTTTGAATCCACTGTGCCCTAACGACCACTCAGGGAAAATTTCATCAAGATACTCCCTCACCACTAAACTGTAATGAGGGAGTGCACCATCATGCAGCAACCATATTTCACGTCACACTTCAAGAGGAACATCTAACAAAACGGGAAGATCATTTTGTGGAAAGTGTAGGTAATCCTCACCATCAAGCCTTTGTGGGAAGAAATTTGGCCAAATTAAATGATCTCCCATGATGCCGGCCCATACATTCACAGAAAATGTATTTTGGAATCTACGTTCCACCACTAAATGAGGATTCTTATCACACTAATAATGTTTATTATGGAGATTTATTATACCATCATGCCCGAATCCAGCTACATCCATGAAAAGAATGGAATTGATAAAATTTGTTTCCATCATGCAGATTAATAACTGTCCTGCAAAAATTCAGTCACGGAATCGGATCTCCAGGGGCTTGAACCTTTTGATAATGGAATTGATGCAGGAGTTTTTTGTGTAAAATTTCGTGCACTGAGGTTTTGGGAATATTTTCCTGCGATGTAATCAACCTGATGCTTACATCAGGATTATTATCAACCACAGCCAAAACACGAACTTCAGCCCCAAGAGTTTGAGTACTTCTTTGGTGGCTGACATCAAATAGCCTCGTCTTAAAAGAGCCAAACTCACCTAATCACTGATGGATAGTACTGAACAACTGTGATCATGGTATCCTACTATTTGGAAATGCATCTTGATACAAATGTCTTGCTCTTGATGAATTTCCTGCAGCTAAGCCATAATAATAATGCATGTCGCGTAGCTCAGCATTCAAATATTGATTATAATAATTATTATTATTCATTTTATCATATTTAATCACAATACTAATCACATACAAATGATCACAACAGAAAAATTCACATGAACATATCTGTCAAAAGTTGTTAAGGCAATTTCAAGTTATTGTTTTCAAACCATTCTTTGTAAATCGTAAAAATTATTTTAAAACAGCATTTATGCATGAAAATGTTTAAAGTGGTTTTTCTCACAAACTGTTCATTTTATTATATTGAAACAAGAGTTACTTTTTCTAAGAATTTTTGATGCTCTTCAACATGATACTATTAAAATTCCTAAAGCGGGAAAAAATAAAAAAGTTGTGGTCCATAAATCGAGGGTTAAGGTCAGGTTAGGCCCTTTGGCAGTGGAGTATTTGCATCATATTTGGAACATAAATCTATAAGGGCACGAGTAATACATGTGGAAAATTCGAAAGAAATCAAACCACTAATAAAAAAGTTATTCAAGGAAATCTAAAAATTTTTTTTTCTTTTGACACACTGTATCTCCGTTAATATTGAGTTTTCAAAAAAATGTATGTTCCTATTACATTAAAATGATTGTAGAAAAATTTAATAGACTTAGAAACTTTTAAAAATAATAGAGGTATTCAAAATTATCTGCAAAATCCAAAAATGTGTCCCATTTAAAATTTCAAAACTGGGATTACTTCCAGATAAACCGGAAATATTAAAAAAGTGTGGAATAATGAAAAATAAACAATATTTCTAATGCAACTCTACTGCCAAATTTCATATTCAGTTTTAACAACTCTGGAGGTTATAGGTCATCTAATAATTCCATTAACACTCGGTATATAGAATTTTATCAATTAGATTTAAATTTTATTACTATTTTACTGTAAGTTCTTTATATTTTCACTCAATTATTTAAAGAAGAGAGAACTACCCCACTAAAATTGGTTTTTAAAATTCCCATCCCCAATTGTGTAATTTTTTAAATCAAAAAGTTATATAAAATTTTATTGTCATAAATGAACAAATAAATTAATGGCACATAATATATTAAAATATTAAATTCATAAAGCCAAATCTTGACTATTATTTAATAATTATACAGTGAAAATGCAAAGATTGGAATAAATTCATTTAAAATTCAGCTATTTATTTTTCAAAAAAATGCCCAAAAATAAGTTATGAGAATTAACTTTATTTTTTCAAATAGAAACACCTACTGTTTAGTTCATTTTTAAATTCTGTGTAAAATTCTAAACATATTTCATGTATTATGTCCGATACCTAAATCAACTTGTATCTAAAAAAATGCAAGTAAATGTAAAACATCAAAACATATTATTTATTCAGAAAATAAAAATAAAATGCTATAAACAATAGAGACAATTTTAGTAAATGTTGGAAGTGACTTCCACCAACCTGCTGGCAGTATCCAAGGCCATCTTGCAATTCCTGCAAAACATTAGTAACTGTGTGAGGTTCTATCAATCTCATTTTGTCTCTTATCCTATTCTTTAAGTCTTTGATGTTATTTTATTGGTCAATATACACTTTAGACAACCCCACAAAAAAATTGTAATGGTATCAAAGCTGGAGAACTTGGCTGCCATTCAACTGGACCACTTCGGCCAATCCATCGTTCAGGAAAAATAGTGTTGAGGAACTCACACATAGGGATAACGTAATGAGTCACAGATCAGTCTTTCTGATACCATAAAAAATTGTTCAGCACATCAGGATCTTCTGGATTAAGGTATAAAGTGGCAAGGCTTGCCACTAAATCATTTTTTAAAAATTCTAAATACTTATTGCCATTTAAGTTTCTGTCAAAGAAAAGGGGTTCCAAAATCTGATTCTCAATTATTTTGAGAATATTGGGTGTGGCATTCCATTATCCAGTGGGGATTTTCTGAAGCCCAATTATGATAGATTTGCTTACTGACAATTCCAATGAGATAAATTGTGCCTCATCTGAAAATAAAATTCTTTTTGAAAATGTGGATCATTATTCCACATATTCATGAATATTTCACAAAATTGGACTCATCTGTCTAGATCATCTTCATTCAGTTCATGAACCAATGTAACTTTGTAACGATGCAATTTATTTTTGTTTAAATACTTTATGATGAAAGTCTGGTAGATCTGATTTTCTAAAGTAATAGTGCAGCTAGCCTTATAGCTGTCTTCTTGAACCAACAGTAGTACATTTACCTGTGTATCTTCTCAGGGTGTCCAGCGATTCTAACAAAAAATATTCAAGCACATTTCAAGGTTTTCAAGGGAAAATAATTTAAAATTCAAGGTTGGCTCGTTTAAGTAAGCGAAACTTTTAAGTTAAATATTTTGTTAATTTATATTGCATTGGGGAATGTTCAAGAAATCTTTCTACTAGATCCATTAATGCATTTCTACATTCTTTTTTCATTTGTAACACTTGCAAAAGTGTCAAATTTTTACACTTCTTTATTTCAGATTTAGTGCAAAAACCTATCCGCACATTTTTTAAAGGAATTAAATTTTCACTT
>JAHWXV010222248.1:0-12752 GCA_024586415.1 Phrixothrix hirtus | reverse complement strand
TTAATGACCCGTATCTCTGTAACCAATAAAAATAAGACACATGTTAATAGGACATTTTTTGTTCGCATTTGCCTATACTATCAGCCACTAAAATCTTTAGGTTTCCTCCTGAATCACCCTGTATATAATGTAACTGCAAAGAATTTCAATGATCAATACATTTAGATTATTGTATTGTATTTGATACTGCTTCGATATCAAAAACAGTACTTTTTAATGTATATGGAAATCATTACCAAAAATAAAAATGTTTAAGTTTTATTTATATTTTATTTATACTTAAAATTTTTTCTTAAGTAGGTACTTACCTCAAAATTTTTATATATTGGTGATGTAACTAACATATTGTACAAATATGTTAGTTTGTTAAAAGCTGCATAATGGGACACAAAATTTATTTCCTCATCTCGTACTGCAACATTGGTAAGCATTTTTAATGGAATATCATAATCCAGCATATTTGCACGAGCCAGTTCCATAGAATCACTAATTAGTTGAACTCGAATTGTAGGAGGAAAATATAAAATACTGTCTACAAGTTCTCGCCAATTATTTTCATCATAATTAACTATATAATATCCTGTAATAAATAATTTGTATTAATCTTGATATTGTATAAGGAAATATTATGTTTAAAAACATCTTTTATATATTACAGATTACTTTTGGAGATGAAAATTAAAATTTGTCAATAGGTACCTGTTTGCTGAAGATTCAAAAGCCACCATTTATTTGCTTCAATAGTGAAAGATGTTTCTGTTTCATTTTTTAACCAAAATTTAGGGCTAGTATTATATAACTGAGGCTTTATATCTGAAGCATAAGATATGGGAACCCACCAAAGAGTTTTATCTTGATGGTCTTTCGTAAGAAGAAACCTTTTCTAAAACCATAACGCTAATAGAATTATTTTAACAAATATATATGAAATACCTGTGAAACATGAACAATTCCTGTTGATTGATTTCGAATAGCACTTAGTACTGGAAATCCTGCCTGTAAGGTCCAAGTGTCCATAATTTCTTTAACTGTTGTTTCAATTTTGGTATCACTTGTGGTTTTCGTTTGTTTTGTTAATGCATTCCATAAATCATCACGATCAGCATTACTATATTTGTGCATATTTAGATATGTAATAAGTCCTTCTTTAAAACTTTCTTCGCCAAGAAAATGATGAAGCATTCTTATTATTGAAGCTCCTAATGATAAATCCAATTGATTTTTAAGATAAATTAGCAAATAAAAGGGGTAATTACCTTTTGAGTACGATATACTATTGAACATTTGTCTTATATCAGTAGAGCTTACAACATCAAATGTAATTGGATGAGATGATTTGAATGAATCAATTTTAAAAGCAGAGTACATTTCATATAATGTAAACTCATCTAAAATTCTCCAAGTAGGTAGAATCTTAAAAATAAAAGAAAAATTTAATAAACAATAACAGTGATTTTATGTACCTCTTGAATAGCAAAATAATTTAGGTAACTAGAGAATCCTTCTTTTAACCATAAATCATTCCACCACTTTGGTGTCACC
Organism: Phrixothrix hirtus; assembly: GCA_024586415.1. Taxonomy (NCBI): domain Eukaryota; kingdom Metazoa; phylum Arthropoda; class Insecta; order Coleoptera; family Phengodidae; genus Phrixothrix; species Phrixothrix hirtus. The sequence goes on along the minus strand of JAHWXV010222248.1, from coordinate 11,210 downwards.
AAATTTCCAAACCACTGATGAACAATTTCATGGGCCAAAACACTAACTGTATGTCTTTTATCTTCAATTGTAGCTGTATATGTATCAAATAACATTGTTGTTTCCCTTAAATTTGTAAAAGTTATACAAACGTTAATGCTGTTGTTGTAATACATACCTAAAGGTAATCAACCCCCAGTTTTCCATTGCATTAAAGCCAAACTCTGGTACAGCTACCAAGTCAACTTTTAAAAGTGGAAATTTAATTTTAAAATAGCCCTCGAAGAAATTTAAAAACTTTGGACTTAAGTCAAGAACCAGTCTAGTTTGATCAAGTGCCTTCATTCGGCTATAGACTGTAAATAATCTTCCTGAAGTATTGTATCTATAAGCTTGCAAATCACTAACGACGAAGGCTATTAAATACGTTGACATTCTTGGTGTATTTATATAATGATCCCATTCCCAATTTGGTTTATCAGTCCTACAATATACAATTATCATATTTTTTGAATTTGCATTGTTTAAAGTAAATTGAAATTTAATTTTCTTGCAAAATTTTATTTTAGGTAATTAGAAATTAATTTTTATCTAATATGAATAATTAAAAATAAATAAGCAAAAGTAATGTGTTGTCTCACACATTGTTTTTACCCTTGCTTGTTGATAAATTTCTTTTCTTAAATTGCTGTATTCAGTTTCACTTTCTCTTCCCTATATGAAATATAAATAAAAGGCATTTTCGTCCAAAATTTTCGATATCGAAATTTTAATGGAAATACTCGTTTTCGAGTCCACAGATTCCAAAAACAATTTTTTAAAAAACTGAATTTAATTAAACTAGTCGAAAATTATAAAAAAATAAACTTTATATGGATGAGATTGTGTGATTAAAAATGTTTTACTGTTTATTTAAAATTTATTGAATCCGTTGTTTGCATTAGGTATAGACTAAAACCTATTATTAATTTTTATTAATTAATTTATTATTATTTCTAAAACAGTACCTAAAAGACCATTTTTTTTCTTTTGTATGATGATCACTTAATCCATTTAGACAGCAGGCTGATTTAGGCAGTTATCGAAAATAACAATAATTCTAAAACTGCCTCCTCATTCAGGTCTTTTACTTCAGCCTATCGATATATCAATTTTTAAAAGTCTTAAAGCACAATAAGATATCAGGTTATTAGAATATCAAAGAAATCTTGTTGGAATGAAGATATTTAAAAAGGATTTCTATACTCGTAGGTGGAATTTTGAAAAGAACATTCTCAAATACTAGAAAGCATGATACATGCATGAAAAATATTTGAAAAGGCAATAAAATACATAAGACAAAAACGCCCATTGTACTCAAAAATTAATTTTAAGATAGGGCCAGGGCCAAGACCATGTAATATTGAGTGTAATTCGGAAATACTTTCTTTTGAAGATATTTTCTAAGTAGTGTTGAATAGTTTCTTTGTTTTGAATAAAAATGAAAAAAAAATTTTTACCATAAAAGAATATATAAACATGAAGAAGAAACAAAATAAGAAAAACAAAAGATAAAAAACTACAAAAACCAGCTCTCTACATAAAGCTAACAAAGTTCTAATGCTGAATGATGATCAATTAGATGTCTCTCTAATACAGAACTATTCTAACTCACATTACGATTTCCAAAGTTTCATGTTATATTTTAACTGTATTAAATCATAAAACCAAAACAATTGATAAAAATTATAACATATATATTTACTCTTTAAAATTCTAAACAATTCTTAATTTAGAATAATTTTGGTCATTTTTCAATGTTTGCAATCAAAAGAAACTAATTATAAAATTGTAATTTAACCTTGGTTTAAAAATGTGTGCAGTAATTAATACCTAAAGTATGGATCAAGGAGGAGTTGGAAATGTGAGACATATTGAAAGTATAGAACGCCAATATAGAACAGTTATACCTCCTTCAAAATTAATGACTGCATTATGCTGTATTATGTTGGTGAGAAAAAGAAAGCTGTGAAACATATTTAAAGAACTGAGAGCAGAAAGGGAAAAAGAAGGAAATTGTTAGTGAGTTATCGACAGCGCCAGAACTAAAAATGTGTAGTTGACTTTTCAGTCTAATTTAGATGAAATAAGCAAAACATTTTCCATGTTTACCAAATTACCACCTTCACTAAACAATCTAAAACAACCATTATTTTTAAAGAAAATTGGCCCAAATTTGCAGCGTTCTAAGTTCATTTCACATGAAGAAATTAACTACCACTCAATTTGAATCAGAAATAGAGCTAGTTTTACCAAAATTAGGGTGCTAATAAGGAGAACTCATTTATCTACTATCCTTTTTTTTTACACCTAATGTTTCATAAATTCTCATACTTCTTATTTCATTTATTCCCCTTAAAGTATTTAAGTTCGCCTTATTGTTTAAAAAATTCTAAATTTAAATGATCACATGTTATAATTTAGTTAAGGATATATATTAGCCCATATTATTATAATGGGTTTTGTTGCAATTTCTATAATGCCTTAATTTGCAACTAGGAAAGACATAGACCTGCAACTTTGATAACATTTATGCTGAATTATTTATGTGATTTACCCAAATATGGTAATATACTATTTATTGAATTGTCATAATGTTTTTGTTTTCAACATTCACAAACATAATTCAACGATTCATTGTTTCATAAATTTCAATAAAATTAATAGGATTTATGAATTTTGAATTTTGATTGCTACATGTCAATTTAAATGTTTATTTCATTTTATTTAAATTAGTATTAAATAAATTTTGCATCTGTCAAACCTTTTGGGCACATAACACTATGAACTACCATATATAGTATTCGAAAGCATTGCATGTTTACCCAGAAATTTAACTTGTTAGAATTTTTTGTTGAATGCTATTTATTGTAGTTTTGTGAATCAATTTTCTTAAGTAATTGATTTAAGTTACCTTTTTGTCAAATAGTAGTGTGCATCTACTCTCAATTTTAGCATTAGTCAGTAATTTTTGTAATTTTGTTATTGCATTACTGTATAACTTTAAAATTTGTTATACAACTGTAATGTTTGCAAGGTAGTTTTTAAATTTTTTCTTTGTTAATTAAATAGAAATGCGTTATTTTACAAGATTTTTGCGAAAAAGTAATAGTAGGAAGATTTTTGTTTCTTATGCTTATTTAATTCAATATTGTTTGTTCGTTTGTTTGTTTTTGTGGCTGAGGGTTTGGGATGCGGAATTTTCCTTGGCCCTCTTGGACTAGAACTGTTATATAGTTATTTCACCATGTCTACTAGAATTTCGCTGAATCTGGAGGTCTACCACCAGTAGGGATTTTTAACATGCCATATATCATATTGGCATGGGACCTATGATTTTACTTCCTTATCCGAGAAGAAGGCATGTTTTTTAAATTTTTCTCTGCTGAAAAATTTACCGACCTTGATTGGGTTTGAACCCGCATCCGTTTGGTGTAGAGGCAAACATGCTAATCACTATACCAGTTGGGGTCGGCTTAATTCTATATTACTTCAAGAAATTTAATCAGGTACCAAATAAAATGTTTAGTTTTCAGAATATTCTTTGATTTAGTTTTCTCGGTTTAAAAAATAAAAATTTATTTTAGTCACATTTATTTGTTTAAAAAACTTTTAATGCTATTAATGTTATTTCATTAAAAATTACATTTAACATTTATGCATATATTATCTAATGATATTTTAATTTCAATTGCATTTATTTAGCACAACTCTTGCTTTCAGATACAAAGTAAGTTCTTCAAGTTTCTACAAACCTACAATTTTATTGTTTTTTAAATTGGGTGAAGTGTTAATGGCCCTGAAACCTTTTTCCTTGTGCTTTTGGTAGCTGAGAGAAAACATTATCTGGTATTAGAAGGGTTTTACCTTTTACTTGGTATATAAATATGAAACCTTATCTAGTTTCCAATTTAGTGGGATTTCTTGATGTCCAACATTTTGTCTATTTTTGTATAGTGTTTAAGAAATCCATTATCATTATTTCTTACTGTAAATCTTGATGTAACCAGTATAAAAATAATTGTTAATCTAATTGCTTACATTCTAAACTGTAAAAGTTGACCTCTATGAATGTAACAAATGTACTTTTTAAATGTTTATGGTCAGATTTGTATTATTTTAATATAAAATGACATTCATATTTTCATTTTTAATTTTTTCAGGTGCTAATATCTTTAATCAATTTATTTAGATAACATATTATTATCGTACAAAGCACAAATGCAATATATCTTTAACATTTATTAAAACCAAAATATAAAACCGATAAAAAATGCATGTTTTCAAGATGAATAAAAGTTGCCAAACAGTAAGCCTTCTGAATTAAAAAAAAATGCTTTTTTTGTACATAGGTATTATTTTATTTTTACCGACCGCCTTTAACAAAATATCTACTTTGTAAAAAGATTGAGGTCTGCTTTTATTGATAATATTTATAGTATAAATTAGAGTGCCTTACATTACATTAAAGTAATATGTGCTATGAAACATAATTAAATTATCTCTGTAGTTACTTCATATACATTGTACTGTTTTTACATAAATAGCGTATGCTGTAGAGCATCAGTAAGATTACTGTAATAGGAGTGACGTATACATTTTATATACCTAGTCAGGAAATGATCAACTTTCAAGCCTCAAAATAGTGAAAGTTTGACTGGACTTTCTTGATTATATAAGAAGATATTTTAAACATCACAGTACAATCTATAAAAGAACAAATTTAGAGTGGATATTATAAATGCGCGAATGTTTAATAAAATTCTTCATCCATTCAAGAAATTGCTCCAACCATTTCTATTCGCAACTAGGTTACATAAGACAATCGTTCATTATTCTTTGCAAAAAGACAGGCATTTAGGTGCATAACCTCCTTGTGCATTTACAAAACATATTACTGTGACAAGTTTTCTCCTTTTGGCACTTGTTATCCTTCCAACTTGCTTCATGTCATTTTATGTTATAATTTTGAATGATCACTGGGCTATATGAATTTCACTTTCATTCATATTGTAGGTATTGGGTCATAATGTACTTTTTGTAAAGGGATGGTAGATAGGCAAAACTTTATAAAGGTTAACTTTATTAAAACTTATAATTCGATTTAAACTGGTTGGTTCTGATGACCTAAGTGAAACATTTTGATACCGTGTCATGAATTCCCTGTAGAAATTCCAATCTACCGTTTTAATTTTTTTCATTCTCAAATCTCCTTTATTCCTAGTGTTATAGCATGCTAAAAAGCAATGTTCTGTTCAAAATTCTTCAATGATTTTGAATAATACTTAATGTTTTGAGGCATAGGATAGCGGTTGGCAACTTTTTTTTCGTCAAGATCCAGTTTTAGAATCATATGAACCACAAGTCGTAACTTGAATATGAAATATATGCAATTATATGCACTAAAAGAACTGAATGCAGTTCCAGAGCCGCAGGTTGCTGACCCCTGATATAGGGTGTTCTATATGAAATCTAGGAATTTAAAAATCTTATAACTTTTATGTTTTTATTCAAAAATACTTCTATAGAAAATGAGAATACTAATATAGGAAATAATTTTATCATTTATATATAAAAAATTATCAGACGTAAATGCCTACCATTTTCGATTTCACAAAAACGTGTTCATTCGATAGTATTCTTCATCATACCGGTTTATAAGTGTGGCTGCAACCTTATAATTTTCATATTTTCTTAAGATATCCCTAAATAAAATAATAAGGAAGGATCAAACCAGGAGAATATGATGGCTGAACAATTTCTCAATATGAAGAAATTACTCGCTGACCAAATGTTTGCCTTAAGAGCTCTATTTTATTGGAATCATATACTAGGTTGGTTTTAAATTGCAGTGTGTAAATATGTCTTGATCATAACTCTATACACTTCACTAGTAGCCATCACTACATTGCCATTTTCATTTTCAAGAAAATGATCTTTCTATAGTTACATCACACTGTGCATTTGAGAGGATGAAAATTATGCTGATGAATAATGCTAGATCTGATAGTTTTGCCTATTAACAATCTCATTCAAACAAAGAGTTTCACCGCTCATTATCAGCTTATGAATAAATTTATTATCTTCAGTACTCACCTGTTGAATTTTGACCGTGGAATTTAATTATTCATGATCGGTCCGTTGCAATTTCTCTACCAACCGCACTTTGTGTGAATAAGGTGCAAATCATGTCATGGTATATAATATAAGAACATCTGAGATATCCTCAACTGATTTAAAACAATCTCACATATGTTCACAAGTTATCTATGAAGGTTAGTCTTACTTACAGTCACTCGCTAAACCATATTGTTTAAAATACTAAATCAAACAATGAATCGTGAAATCTGATGGTGGTTTATTGGCATTTAAGTTGTCGAATGCTTGCTTAATTATATCTAAAATAAGGTTGCACGGTTCTTGTTGTTTCTTCAGTAGTGTGTTTATTCATAGATAATTTTCAGATGTTCCTCCTAAAAGAAAGGATGCATTTTCATATAGAAGTTTAGATGGCTTTTTGAACACTTTTGGCACTTTCTAGATGAACAGCAAAAGCGTTTTATATCTATTTGTCTAGGTTAGGCATTGAGATTGTTATATTTGTTGAAAAAATATTAAATTTTCTACCAACATCTATGAACAGTACTTTTTCTAAACTGATTAGCACCAATACTTTTTTAAATGATTTTCTCTCCATTGATCTTTTAAATTTCTTTTTTCAATTTTGAACCTTGTTATGACAAAATAAACAATAATATGAGCTATTTAGGTCAGTGGCATAACAAATGGACAAAAATGTACACTAGTGTCCCATCAGCATTGTGTCTTGCTTCTACAAAAACTTTAGACACAATAAGTTTTAATTGCAAGATATTCGGTGGATGATTTCAATTGTTGAGCACTTTGAAGGTGATCAAGAGTTTGATTGAAATGTAACTGTTACAGACAAAATATTGTTCAAACCTTTTTCCATCAAATTTATTATGAAATTAAAGTTATTTGAATGAATTATTTTGTTAGTCCTACCTGAATTTCAATGTTTGGCTTTATATCACAAAAAACTTTTTAAATATAATTTAATTCCAAACTGATGTAAACATATTCTCATAATCTTTCTAAATCAGTACATGTAACCCCTTTAAATTCAATTATAAATTACTTACATATTAGTAGTTGTCCTTTTTTGCATATTTGATATACTGGTCACATAACTTGGTCGGCCAATACTAATGCTAAATGTAGCTTTAAAACTAGGTTCATCAAAACATGGAAAAGCCCGACGTGCATCTGTTGGTGAAAATTGCGTACTTGCCATCCATCTGTAAGAATGTTTTTTATTACACTGATATTTAAAATATTTTAAGTAGTTCACTTGTTACCTTGTATTGTCTGTTTGAGGATTATAATATTGACTTCGATAAAATCCTTGCATTTTGTCGTTTAGGTATCCGGTAAACTTTATTTCAATATAGTATTGTTTATTTTTCACGAGATTTTCTTTCAAAAATATGGTATAAATTTCAGAAGCATTATCATAAACTTGATTATCTACATTAATTTCATTAGATGTGTGTAGTTCTTTAACTTTAACTGATTCTTTGTCAACGATAATATCAACTAAATTTATTGATATTTTATTAGTATTTTCTTTAGTTAGGATTGTTATTTTTACGTCTCCATCTGTAGTAAAGTTATTTTCATTCAAAAAGGCTATCAATTTTAACCTGTATATAATTAATAAATATTTGTTTACAGTAAGTTAATACATTAAGATGCTACTTACTCATAATGATATGGTTCTAGATCATTTGGTAAACGATTTGCAGCTAATTTGGTGTCATTTTGGATAAGCGCTTCTGGTACAGCAGTAATACATTTTGGATATAATAAAATTGTTAGCCCTACAGCTAATGCAATAAGTAATATTGCTCCTAAAGCCATAAGTACCAGACCAAGTTTTGATATAGTTACACCGGTTTTTGGTTCAGGATTAACCGTGTACTTGCTTTGATTGCCGTTGCTTTCTATCTCCGCTGTAGTGGGAATATCTGTTAAAAATCGAATTATTAAATAAATATATAAATTTTAATTTAATTAAATAAGAATTATTTTGACAGATTTTTTAATTTTGTTGTAAATTGTAAATTGTTTACAAATATTAACTGACCATCAATTAAGAAAAACCTTTTGTTTAATATATTCTTTTACAGAATTTAACAAAAAATTTTTTTACGAATTTGATATAACTGTTCCTTAGTGAGCTATAAATTCACTAAGGTAAATATAAATTAAAAAATAGAGTTTAAAATAGTATTAAAAATTAAAAACAATAAACTAAAATACCCACGTCACAAACATAGCTTTTAACACGTTTGCTGCGGAATGATATACTTGAAGCTTTGTAATGGCACGTTACGGAGTTTAAGTGTCCCGTACAGAATTTTTTGTTAGGGCAGTACGAGTCACATTCGTCCTGTGCAGGTAATATGAAAATGATTGTTTCTGTGTTGGGAAGAATTGAGCAAATGAAAAAATGTTCATGAAAATTAGATTAGAACAAAGGAATAAACATAATAAGTGCACAGGACGGGGTTGCTATGGCCTGTACTGCATCAATGAACATCTAAATTAATAACAGTATTTATATACTTATAACCCTGTTAAATCACCACCAATAAAACAATTAGTAACTCCAGCATTTTCTTTATTGACATATGTGAATATCAAGACATGTTAGAACAAGAAACAACTAAAAATTATTTTATCTTCATGAAATGTATTATATAAAACCGAAAACGCTTTATAATGTTTAATTTACAATTTGAACTGCATGCACCTGGTTGAAGCATGGCAAACAGTACCCTGGATGTCCATCATATTCCATACAAAAGGTATATACTTTTTTTACTTTATTATTTGCAGCTCGACTATTCATCCTGCAAATATGGGTCATATTTGTCCCGTCCACTTTTTTGTGTGCAAAATGTTAAAAATATAAGAAAAAATGTATTGGAACAAACAACAAATTGAAATCTTATAAAACATCTGAGCAATAACTATAGTTTCATAGAGAAGTTTTGAAAATTTTACTTTTGCCTCTTACAAGTACCGTTACGGGGTATATATGACCCATACCACAGCGAACGTGTTAAATACAATGAACATGGAGTTTATTGTGGAGTTCATTCGACTATTATCACATACAATATTTGTCAAATTTTGAACATAAATTCTCTTTTACATTCGAAAAATCAGGTTTACATTAGAAATGGGCAATTATCAAATGTATTAGCTGACAAGTGACAGTTTAATAATGAATTAATTATAAATTCCATTAAAATTATTTGAATTTACTGAATTCACTTACTAAACTCTAACGATGGTATTAAACATGACTAAAATAAAAACAATTATTAATTAGTTGAAAACGAGCCTTTGCTTTAAATTAATTCAATATGACTGAACAAGAAATGCTTGAACCAATAAACTCAAATAAATAACGTTTTGAAAAAAATATCTATCTTTATAATCAAGCACAATAAAATGGTTAAATCAGTTTGATAATTCAAACGTTGATTTATTTAAGATTATTAGTTCAGGTTTCTTGTTCAGTTATTGAGTTAATTTAATGCCTTTGACTAAGCTTTAGATTTTTGGTATTTTACAAAGGCTTGTTTTCAATTAATTAATAATTATTTTTATCTCAGCAGTGTTTGATTGCATAAATAAAGTTTGGTAGGTATCTATTTAGAGTTACAAAAAAATTGACCACAGAAGATACTTGAAGTTACTCAGTCCATGATACATGTTAAGAGGATTGGATAGCATGTGACTTTTTTCAAACAAGTTTATTCATCACCTCACGTCTCCATTTTAACATACCCCTGTTCTATCATACTAAAGTATTTGTGGCAACACTATCAATGTGAATTTATTTACAAATACCATACAATGGATTTATTTATATTTTCTATTTTTCTATTTGAATATTAATAAAGATAAATAAAAGACAAAATATGTCCCAATGAACATAGGGAATCACGCTTGTTAGTTAATTTGGTAAAAACGTAATTAAATGCAAAGAAAAATCCATTTTTTGTTCCATCAAAAAAATAAATCAACATGCGCAAAAATATACAATCTTCTATCAATTTTGTCACAAACCGCACTTATTTCGGATTTATAATAAGATAGTTATGAGGAATTTTATATTACAATGGGTCTGCATGCCTCTTAAAGGGCTGTTAGGTTTTATAATTTAGTATAACGTTATAAAGAAGGTCAAAACAAAGTTTAAATGGGTTTCTGTTCCCATTAAAAATGAATTTTGATATTATTACTATCCTTTCATCCATATGGTGTATATAACTTAATCAAGGTAATTACTTTATAATTGTTTTAAATTTTACTATTTAGGGAAGTCTGCTCAAGCCAGAAGTAGATCGCATAATTATATTTTACATATTTGTAACTTTTATTTGCACATGTATCTTATGCAAAAAGTTATGAAAAGCAAGAAGTTTTTCAAAACTGAAAATTAAAACAAAATGGTTTAATAACTTTCTCATTTCAAATTAAATAATGTAACTAAGCCATAAAACAGTTGACAAACAGTTTAAATTTTAAATACAAAAAAGAAAATAAAGAGAAAGCTATACAGGTATATAAAAATATGTCATTCTATATTCTATTGGTTAAATTTTAGGAACAAATGGGAATGAAACTGTATTTAAAGTTAAATTACTGAAAATTCAAGCTTTGTAACCGAACTTTTATTTTTAATAATTTTCAGACAGTTTTCTACCTAACAAAATTTTAAACTTCACAATTACCATTAGCTGGCAGTAGCCTCTGTCTTTTTAATTTGAATTTCTTTTCCTCTGATAATTTCTTTGCAGTTTGATAATTTCTTTGAATAATTAATCTTCCTTTCTGCAAATTTAGATTAATACATTTTTATTCATTTTTGGTTAGATTTTCAACGTTTGAATTTATATATATTTTAAATGGTATATTTTTACAAAATTCATTAAATAAATTGAGTAACTACATATTAATAAATTTAAAATAGAATCCTGCCTAAGAGTATGCATAAATACAGGGTTATTCTAAATGAATGGCCCAATTTAATAAATTCGTATTTATTAAAGTATAAATTCAAAATAAACAATTTACATATCATTGGAAAGAGG
>JAHWXV010222203.1:0-20290 GCA_024586415.1 Phrixothrix hirtus | reverse complement strand
TTGGTAGTTACAATGTACATTTTTGCAAATCATTCTGAGGCATACGTTTTGTTAACCATATGTGACTCTGATAAGACGAGTTCTTTTACACACGTTATATTTCATATACATAAGAGAAAGTAAATACGAATAGAACACTTTTTTGTATTCTACCATTTTACATCTGAATAAATTTTCTGTATGATCGATAGTTACAGAGATATAATCAAAAACTAGGAAAAGTCATACTTATACTGACTTCATCCTCGCTCAACCCCATCCTTCAGGACTTTTGTGTTCAATTTTATGTACAAACCAACAATCAACCGAATTTCCTTAGATTGGCTTTTTTTTGGTTAATTTGACTGCGCTACAAGCTTTTCAATAAACTCTATTATAATTTCATTCACACTGCAATCAAGTGTATCATCAAATATTGTGAGATCCATATTTGAGACGTTTTTTTTAGTTTTCTAGAAAGTAAAAAACACACGATAATAATTTTAAAAAGTCTATCGAAGATAACTTTAACTATTTTATAAGAAACTATGAACGAATTTAAGCCAGCGGATGAAAAATAGCACTAGTATTGGTATAATATTTAATTACAGATAGGTAAGGTTTCTACATTTGACGAGATTTACAAAAATATAATAATTAGTTACTCATGTAAAAACGTAATTTCGAATCTGTTGAGACAAAGTAACTGCAAAAGTAAAGTTGTTTAAAAGGAATATTGGATATTTTTAATTAATAGAAAACTGTATGTAATTCCTTTGTTGTTAAAATTTTGTTTACTAAGTTTTAGATTTGTGCTATGTATTTGTTTTGTATGTGAGTTGCATAAATAGAAAAATGATGAAATTCGGGTGTCCACTGGTTCTCAGCTTACAAAATTTCTAATTTTTAAACTTTTGGAGAAGATAATGGCATGTTGTTATACATCATTGTAAAGGGAATAAAAGCACTATCAAATTGTGTAGAAAAACAATATGGAATCCGCATGAAACAAAAAAGTTACAGTCAGTATCACAAAAACAAAAGACGGTATTTACTTACTTTTTTAGTGTCGCTACAAAGAACATTAAAAAGTGCTTGAACAATGTCCAAGTTAAAATGATGTCATAATTCAAATTATCGAGATAGGAGGGAATTTAGAAACCGCACGATTTTGTTTTTTTTGGATTAGTTCGAAAACGGCCAAAGTTGGATCTAATTTAGAGGCATCGTCAAATTTCTCATAAAATCCTGTAAAAAATTGCCCATTTAACTGACTCTATCTTTAATATTAACCAAGATAGCAATATATGCATCCCCAATTTGGAATACAGTTTAAGTTAAATGGTGAGGTATCCAACGACGGCAAATTTCTTCTTACATGTAAAAGAATGTGTAGGATCTTAATTATTGCAGTGATGTCATTGATCAAAGTACTCCTAATAATTTTATATCAGTTTACAGAATTGTGAGTACCCACGTAGTAGTAAATACTATAACCAAATTAGAATCAATAAAAACTGAATGGAGGCTACTGGAACAATCCAGAAGGTTTCTTATAATTAAGACATAGATTAAGATATAATCACAAATGACTCGATATCTGCCAATTAAATTCAAGGTCAGAAATGGCATTGCAATTGATTATATCGTTATTATGACTAATTCTATTTTTTTACAAATAGCAAATTAAATTCCCTTAATTTTAGTTTTAATTAGAATCTTGTCCTGTTAGTTACTGATATACAAAATAGAAATATAAACGGTTGTTGCTAGCGTATTGTGAAATAAATATTTAAATAAATAACGGTATATAAATTATCCTAATCTTACTGAATATAAATAAAGATTTTAAAACAATTAACTAGTTTCGTTATATTCATGTCAGGTGTCGGATTGTTTTTGAAAGATGAACTCACAAACTGTTATTAATTAAAAGCTAGTATTAATTGTTTTTTTATATACCAGTGACAAGAAGCGCCGAAAAACAAAATATGGAGGCGTTGAAGGAAATGTTGCAAAAGATGTAGGATAAAATGGATTCTAATCAAGAAAAAATGGAACCCAATCCATATAAATTGCAAGACGAAATTAATGGAGGAAATGTTATCGATTAGTGTAAGCCAAAGTAAAATGCAAGAAGAAATGGGAATGACTAATGCAAATGAAAATACACTATAAGATGAAATTAGATTAAGCCAGAACGCATTCTACGAAGAACTTAAATTAAGCCAGACTAACTACAGGAAGAAATTAAATCAAGCCAAAACAAATTAACAAAAGAAATAGAGTATGTTACCAATGCGATGGCAACAAAATATGAGGAAATAACTAAGAAGTGTAACGAACTATATCAAAAGTTTATTCTCCTTTACCGTAAATAAAGAACTCAGCATGCCTAAGAAGGAAGTGACTTCTTTTCCTCATGAACAACCAACAGAAGTTGAACACTTGCCGGTTATTGAAAATGCCTTGCTAAATACCAGAAGACACATTGAAGCGGCTAGGTATGATGGGAAGACATCTTAGGCCAATTACCATAAACAATTCATGGGAGCCGCAACAACAAATGGATGGATCATTGATGAAAAGGCAACTGCCTTAATAGTGGCTGTACATGGGGATGCTTTAGACATTCTACAAACAATACCGGTGATGTCCAATCAATATTTCAATGACCAATGAGTGTGTCTTTATCCAAACGAGAGGAATCCGAACAGATAATCAAGGACATGGCCCGTAAAGGGATAATAGAGCTACCCAGCTGTTCTTGGGCATCGCCAGTTCTACTAGTTAAGAATAAAGGTGGTAGAACTAGATTCTGTGTGAATTACCGTCATTTCAATAATGTGATCAAAAAGGACAGCTATCCTCTTCCCAGAATTGATGACACTTTGGACACGCTTTCCGGCTCCAAATGGTTTTCGACTGTGGATATGAAAAGTGGATGTTGGTAAGTTGGTATGGCGGCTGAACATCGGGGAAAAACAGCATGCTCCATTGGATTTCATCTCTGGCAGTTCACCGTAATGCCTTTTGGCTTGTGCAATGTACCAGCGACGTTTGAAAGACTAATGCAGTGGATCCTGAAGTGGTTATCTTGGCAATCACGTCTAGTATACTTGAATGATGTCATAGTTATTGGAAAGACCTTTGATGAACGTCTTAAAAACCTCGAAGAAGTGTTTCAAAGACTACGACGTGCACATCTACAACTTAGTCCGAAAAGTGCAAGTTGTTCCAAAACAAAGTGAAATACTTGGATCATGTGGTGTCTGAAAAAGGTGTGGCAGCTGACACAGAGAAAATTAGGTCCGTACGAGAATGGCCACAACCGAAAGATAAACATGAATTATGAAGCTTCTTGGATTTATGCACTTACGATCGTCGATTTGTACGTGGATTTACAGACATCACAAAACCACTTACAAAATTTACTGAAGAGGACCAGCCATATTGATAGAGAAATAGCTGCCAGGAGTCACTTGAAATACTTAACCAAGATTGATAACGGCACCTATACTCAGTTACCGTAGAATAGAGGGGAAATTTGTCTTGGATACCAATATTGGCCATGCCAGCATCGGTACAGTGCTATCGTAAATCTAAGCCGAACATGAACGAGTAATTGGGTATTTTAGTAAAGTGTTGTCCAAACCTGAGAGGACCTATTGTGTTACGCGAAAAGAATTGTTACGATGATAATGCCCGTTGAACACTTTTACAAATACCTTTATGGACGAGATTTGGTATTGAGAACTGATCACGCAACGTTGAAATGGTTCTTACAATTTAAGATGCACACAATATTGGAAGGTTAGCGAACCTCTCGTCAACCGTACTACTGTAAGTAACGATGACTGGAAACCAGATAAGGTCAAACAGGATTAAGAAAACAAACAGTGCTATTAAAATGGAAGAAGGAGGATACAAGACCAGGTTGGGAGGATGTCGCTTCATTTAATTCCATTGTTAAAGCATATTGGTTCCAATGGGACTCCTTGAAAGTTCACGAAGGGTTTTTAAAATGAGCCCAGGAAAATGATGATGGAAGTAAAAGACGAATGCAGTTGGTGGTTCCGAAAAGCAGTGCAGTGGAAATTCTACGAAAACTGTATGATGGTCCGTCAGGAGGGCGTATGGGAGCAAAGAAAACTCTAGAAAAGGTGTCTGAAAGATTTTATTGGATGAACTGCTAGGACGATGTTAATGAATGTTTCCGAAAAGGTCTAACATGTGTGTCTGGGAACGGTCTATTGAGGAGATAAAAAGGACCGAGGCGGCTGTATAATGTGGGTAGCCCATTTAAAAGAGTAGCCATTGATATAGCTGGTCCATTTCCAGAAAACGAAGCAGGAAACAAATACATCCTGGTTGCAATGGACTATCTTACTAAATGGACTGAAGTATACTCTCTACCTAATCAAGTGCAGTTACACTAGCCGAGACTTTGATAAAAGAGCTGTTTGGCCGTTTCGAGATTCCTTTGGAATTACGTTCAAACCAAGGAAGAAATTTTAAGTCAGCCGTGTTCCAAAGTTTACCAGTTGTTGAAGATACGCAAAACCAGAATAACTGCTCTTTATACACACCCAGATGAAATCTTGGAACGTATGAATCGAACAATAGGAAAATGTTTTCTAAAGTTATCTCGGACTGTCAAAGAGATTGGACCAGTACCTAAATCTGTTCTTGATGGCACATCAGTCAGCTGTACACAAAACGACATGTGATACCCTAGCTAGAGCACTGTTTGGACACGAAATTAGACTACCGTGTGATTTGGAGTTTGGTAGTAAGCCTGGAGAGAAGAAGGTTGCTGGAAATACGTATCTATATTTTGAATGAGGTTATAAGTATTTTCAAAATATTTGATTCGATAGACCTATAATTTACAGTTTAAACAAATTAGATGGCAAAAGTTGTGTAAATATTTTATAAATAAAAGGCGCAAATTTGATATAGAATTATAATATGAAATAAAAATTCGAGTATTCATTTACAATAACGAAGTTGGACACAATTTCCGATATATTGAAAATGGTTTGAATAGATTGAACAGGTAATACAAGGTAATTTACCAAAGTTTTCCTTTAATTCTTTAATGAGTTTTCTAAATACTTTTAATAGGTCATGACAGTGAGACACCCTGTATATATTTTAATTTAGCCACAGAATTTTTAAGAATGAACTAATTCGACATATTATTTACTTATTTTCAACATTTTTTCGTATAATCCTTGATGGAATTCATTATCATTTGATTCCAAATTGTCTGTAATTTTACCAAATCCTATGGTGTTTCTTTTATTAAGTAAAAAGATTAAAGTTCTAATCCCATAATTAACAATTTAATATAGCAGTTTTATACAGCCATTCAATCCGTTTTGGAAAGTTATGCATTAAACATTTCAAGAAGTATGCCGACGGCTTGCATTTCAACGGCATTTTAGCACCCATTCGCGGCCCGTGTAAAGAAAATCATCAGAAAACTTGTCATCATTAGTTTTCTTGTTGAAGATTTCGCTTAGTTAGTGCAAACTAAGGGAATTATTTAGGTAGTAGATATTTCTAAAATGTGGATGCGTTCGTAGTGTTTTCTTTTGGAAACGGATTAAAAATAAATTCTTGTCGTTTACAAAGAATAATAACCAATAAGGGCACATAGTTTAACATCTCAAGCTAAATCCATATAGTTGAACCTCCAAAGCATTTCCTTCATTTGTCCGGCAGCGAACAGGAATGGACAAAAGGTAATTTGAACATAACCCTTGGTGGCTTTAAGGCATCTAATTTTTCTTACACTCGAAAGCTCTTACAAGTACTTGAAGAAAATAGTCATATGTTGATTAACTAACGTAATCCTATATTTGAGACATGTGGAAGCAGAAAGGAACTTTACAGTTTAATAATTTTTGTTGTACATATTAGTCGTAACCATTTATTTTAAACCGATATGAATTTTAGTTTCATCTTAGTATTAACAGTGTATTTCGCACTTACATGAATCTTATGTGTTTTCTGGGGCTCCAAATATTTACATAAATGTGTTGTCGTGAATATCTTGTTTTATTTAAGAGTGAATTATGAGTACATAAAAGGATAGGGTTGTTTGACGATAATTAAGTGTTTAAGAAGCAACATCGATTCTAGTATTAATAGTAATGATATACTCTAGCCCATATTAGTCATTCTGCTTCGCCAGAATTGGCACGTTCAGACAATTACTTTAATTTGTGCATATATTACATATACAGAGTGGTCTATTTGAGAATCACCTCTTTTATTGTACATTTCGCAGTTTGGCAAACCATCCACGATAAACATTGTTCAACTACGCACGTTATCGACAATTCACGACTTCACGCCGCTGTAGCTTTTCCGGCCGTGTGCCACGGTCTCGCATTGACATTTCAATACTTAATTCTGATTTGTTTAAATTTATTTGTGTACTCTCTGTATATACCTAGGGATGGTTTTAAATAATAATCCGGTACGGAATTTTTGGTATTAAATAACTAATATTCGTTTTCGTTTGGGGTTAAATATATTTATTCCAGTGAATAATAGTTCTTTCAGTTATTTTAATATTTATAAACAGTTGCTTCTAATTAATTTGACTAGTTTAGAGGATTGCTTTCATGTAATTCATTCTTCCCGTGAGGTATTGTTATCTGACTTAAATATTTGAAACTATAATTCGGTTTTGAAAATTTCAATTCAATAGAACACGAGTTTCTTAACTTCTACTTTTTGCTTTGTTTTTGAATTAACACATTTGACGTTTTTCTTTATCGACGACTAGACGCATGATGCTACGTTTTAGAATTTTCTACTATTGATGTTAAAGGCATTGTACATATTTCATACAACGGTAAGCTTTACTTAATCTCTCATTATTTGATTAGTAATTGGATTCTGTTCTATCTTCTTTAGCTCGACTCGTAGGATCACGTTTATATAAATTTGAACAGTATAATGGAATGTGCTTACTTTGAAAGACGAACGTGACTCTAAGATGGGGACACGGTGAACACATCTTACTTATCAGAACGCCGACCAGCTGCACTGAAAGATGAAAATCTAAGGTCGTAGAAACTTGATTATCTAATTAAGTAGTTCATATCCTGTCCTTCGTAATATGCACATTTCCAGTCATTTAGTACCAATGAATTGATATGAAGTTGTCCTAAAGTCATAAGTACTTACTTCTGCAGTAAGTTATGTAATTATTAAACATTTTACGTACTGATGGTGGCTTATTCTACTTGGTTTTTAATATGAAGACGCTATTCATCAACTTCTCGCTGCGTTCTGCTTAACATATGTTACTTTTGACTATTTGAGATAGCTATATATTCTAAATTACACGTCAAATTTTTTACTTTTGAATATAAAGGTTCCTATAAACTTCATTGAATGTAAACTAATTTACTTATTACATACAAATTCAAATGTGCTTAATTATGTAAAATAACTGCGTCAATTTTACTTAATGATTTTTTTGTAACGAATTTAATTTCTGTGACGCAATTTATGGCTTTTCAATTAACGTAAGAAATAGGATTTAGGTTACACTCTATCTAGAGAACTATTTGAATTACTTTTAATCTACAGGGTATGTGCACTACACATACACCCCAGAATATATGCACTTCTCTGGAGAAAGATATTTTTAACATTAATTATCAACTAAATCTAGTCTACAATAGAACAGAGATGCTTTAGATGGTTGCGAAGTATCTTCGTTACGTATATTGCTTAGCTTATCTTCACGAGATTTTTACTTAAAGATTTTATTCATTTACTTTCAATTTAACTGACGATTTTATTCATAAAACTTTTTAAGTAATTAACTGTAACTACCAATATTTTTATGTTAGAATTGACTTTTAATAAGTGTATCATTTACTGTGATTCCATTTGTAATCGGTTTTATATTTAAGAAAGCGTTATATCTTATTTAGTAGGTACAAAATCTTATCTAGTATTTTAGGTTAGTTGTAATCTATAAAAAGCACTTCAATAATCCTTTTTGCTTGTCAAACGTGTCCTTAACCAAGATATAAATTATAGTTATTATCTTATTATTTTGTTTATATATAATTATACTGTTTATGGGGTTTGAATAAATGTCCATTTTACTGTTGACATTGCTTTGTGCTATGTTACCGTATCCCATTTCTTTCTACCTTAAGTGAATTTAGGTCTTCTTGGGCACGAAGATTACAGATGCTGAACTTAGACTCCTAATACTTATCAGGTTTATATCTTGTCGTTCTGGTGTACCGCTGCTACTGAAGAAGAACATATGGTGCCCTACCTTTCTTATTCTTTTGCATAATTTGTAAGAAAACTTCGACCTAGCGTGAACCAGTGAACTTTTGCCGAGAAGCGATATATTATTATTTCTTTTATAACAGTTTAGACTGCGATATACCCTCCCTACTCTACCACTTTGCTCCTGAGCTAGTTATCGTGGCACATGGTTGAATTCTCGACCAGAATATCCGAGCTTTATTTTCAATTTAGTCCGTGACCAGTTTTATACTAATACATTAATTCTAGTACATAATGTAAACATTAGAAATTAATTTCGGCTACTAAAATTGTATTCATCATTATAAACAATGTGCATACAATAATTGTGGTTGTGATTAATTTATTACATTAGTAGAATTTTGCAAAACAAATTCTTGACAATAATGTATTAGGCGAAACTTGTATAAATAATTTTTGAACTTCATCAATTTATGAACGAAGGAGGCAAATTAAATATAATAGTAGATTGACTACTATTGCTGTAAATTTTGGATTAATAATTAAATTATTTCAAGATAAATGTAATACTGATTTTATTATCTATTACAGAATACAAACATTACATTGCCCCAAATAAAAGAATTGACAAACAGGATTGTCCAGTGCCGTTCAAATAAAGAATAAATGAAGCGGCACTAATTGCGACAGCATCCTGAAGAGGGCCTTCAATGAAAGCGATAAGGATCTTTAGAGTTAGTTTCCTACATAACTAGCAGATAATTTAGAATATTGGTTATAACTTTGTTAATTTCTTTGGGGCACCACATACATACACATACATATAGCAAAGGGGGATATACATAATAAACATAAATATGTACCATTAAATATTGAAGTGGCTTAATGAGTTATTGGATGCGAATGGTCAAATTCAAACCTTATCCACACAAAATCGAAAGTGCTTACCGTATCATTACCTTGAAATCTTTGCATGTATTTGAGAAACTGTATATATTCGGTTCAAAAATTAATTCCTTGGTTTATATCTATTAGTTCCTCTAAAATAACTCTTAGAATAAATCATACATTTTTAATTAAATATAAATTTAAAAGTTGATATAACATTAACTCATAAGTTAAGATAACATAAATCAATCTTATTTTACTTTACATATCTGACATGATAAATAAATATTGTTGACCCATAAACCCAGAAATATTTATTGTATAATAATGACATCAGAATTAATATAAACTGTAATTTATAAATGAATTTAACTCAACAATAAAATTATATAACTTTTTGCCTTAGGTCATTAAAAACATTAATAGCTTTTAAATTGTCGCATTTTTTAAAACAATCATGTTCTAAAATGTTTTATTAAAAAGCAAATTAGACACTAGTTATTTTAGCTTAAATTAGTTTTCTATAGCATATTTACCAAATATAGCAATTTAGTTTACCCAATTCTTAAACAATTGTAAGCAATTATATAAAATTTTCTCTATAATTTCATCACGCTAAAGAAAAATTTACAATGTAGAAACACTTCAGAACAACTAATACTATCAAAACTAACAATTAATGAAAATAGAATTAATGTTTATGGTTAAAAAATATTTAACGGTTATTATATCCCCAAAAATTAGTAGAAATTGTAACAAACTCATAAGTTACTTTGAATCTAATTATTCACAATTTACAAGTAATTATATTTTTACATGCATTTATTTATGATATAATTAATTTATATTTACTATTAGTACATTTCAATATCAATTTCAAAACAACTAAATATCTAAATTACGGGTCATATTTAGATGAAAACTGTAACTGTGGAAACTCTCGGCAGAGACGTTTCCTCTTGTTTGTTGTCGTGTGAAGACGTGTTTCCTTAAGCTCTTTTTGTGCTGGTGTGCGGTAGGTGCGGTGCAGTACAAGCAACCGTTTATTGTTTATTGCGAAAGTGTTTTTGTGTTTCAAAGTGTTTCCGCAATGTCCCTTTCTTGGTATTCTCCACCAAAGCTGGAGCGGCTCAAGGTACGATTCCAAAATACGCCGAACTGTCAGGTTGTCGCCTTAATCGGTGCGATTTCAAAGCGCACAAAAACTCCGAGCATAGTTCGTGTTACCGCTTCCGCGCTTGCAGTTCCCGCAGATGCAGAGGTTAGCGTGATTCTTGACAGAATCAAAGAGCTTGAGCAGCTTAACAATGAGCTGCAACTGAAAGTATGAGAACTCTCCATTCTCGCGTCTACAGCAAGTGCCGCTGTTGCAGTAAACAGCACGCGTGCTCTCTTCGCTGCGAGAGATTATTCCTCCGACGAGGAAGAAAACTCCAGCGCTTCAGGTTCAGACAACCTGGTAGAATACAAGAGAGAAAACATAAATCGAGGACTGCAAAGGTGAAGGATGCGGTCCGGCGCCAAAGGTGGCTACCCAGCACCCCTACGAGGCGCTCAGCAATATAGAGGCTGAGGAAGAGGAAGGTGCAACGAAGAAGATGATGGCAAACAGCACCGTAGTCACCAAAAAACCACGCGGAAAAGTGCTTCCAGTGGTAATTCGCAAGAAATATAACTGACCAAAGTTTGTATATGAACGAGCAGAACTAAGCATACAAATCCCGTGGATGAAGAATGTCGGCCAAGGGATTAACATTGAACCAGTGAGTCATGCCGAACACTGTGTTATTATCAGGTGTTTATCATACGCCAGCATTTCGTATCAGTAGTCTTAAGAGGACTACTTAAAGCAATCCCCGACGAGGAGGTCACAGAGGATTTTTCCAAGGTAATGGCTTCAGGTCATATGCGTGAGAAGGATGCGGAGAGGAAGTGAGCGCACGCCAATGCCACTAAGCTACATTGAGTTGGAAAAAACTGTGCAAGGTAGGAAGATTTACCAAACCAAAAAGGTTCTCCGTCTTGTCATTTCCGTCAAGATGCCAATAAAGAAACAGGGTACCATTTAGTGCCATAGGTGTTATCTCTTTGGTCACACGCAGCATTGCTACGAAACTAAGACACAATGTGTGAAGTGCGGCGACGGGCACATCTCGGCGCAGTGCACAAAAGAAGAAACACGTCGACAACGTGCGCGAATTGCAAAATGCACATACGGCGAACTTTAAGGGTCGTCCGCGATTCCGCGGCTTGAGATACACACGCATGCGCCTGTGACAAACAGTGTGTCATGTGCGGAAGTGCTGAAATCCAGTGCCACTAAGCAAACGCGGAAAGAAACCGAAGAAATACCAATAAGTACTACTGCAACGGAAAACCACGCCCCCTTTGCATTTGATTTCGAAAAAGTGATTACGGTGGTTAAAATTCTTGGAAGGGCTCGCCGCGATAGTGTGTGCACTCCCGGACATCCTGGAAGTGGAGTAGGCTAAGCTATGCAGAAATCTCTTATACCAAGAATCAAATGCAAAGGAGGTAAAAGAATTAAAAATTATTCTAGCCACTCGAGACTACTGAATAGATTGATTACGAATGAGAACTCTCAAAAGTTTCAAAAATTTAGGATTAATGTTTAGATGCGTAAATTGAACTATTGAACTGGCGACATTAATCGTAGCGCAATTTTCTACTAGTGGCTGATCACAAGTGTCATTATTAATTTTATACTAAACGTTTTGTATCTATTATTTCTATCTCTACTTCTTATATTTATTTAAACGCAAGTTCTACGAGGGTGATTTGACGGTGCGTGAGACTTTAAATGAAATACAAATTGTACAGAATTCATTTTATTTTTATTTTTCTACATATTTCCCTCGAACATCAACGCACTTAGACCAGCGGTGCTGAAGTACCATTATACCTGATTTATAATGGTCTTTTTCAAGGTTTTCAAAATACATCTCCGTTGAAGCTATAAGTTCTTCATCTGACTTAAAGTGTTTTCCAGCGAGGAAATCTTTGAGTTTAGGGAAGAGGTGAAAGTCACTCGGAGCCAGGTCTGGCGAAGTAAGGTGGGTGCGGAACAACTTGGAAACGTAATTCATCTAGTTTTTCATGAACAATTGCGCTTGTGTGAGAAGGCGCGTTATCATGATGGAGTAACACCTTTTTCCGAGATATTCCTTGTCGTTTGTCGGTAATTGCTGTCTTCAATTTCTCCAAAACCGCAGAGTAAGACCTTCCGGTAATGGTATGGACTTTTCTTAAAATAATCTATAAGTAGTACCTATTGTCGCCATTACCTTACCGGCAGATGCAAACGTCTTGGCTTTCTTTGGAGGGGGACTGCCGCGGTGCGTCCATTCCTTAGACTGCCATTTTGACACAGGAATATAATAATGAAGCCAAATTTCATCGTCAGTAGCAAACCTTCTCAGAAAATCGACTTGATTTTTATTAAACAACTGTAGATTCTCATGCGACATTTGCATTCTCTCACCTTTTTGTGCAGTATTTAACAAACGCGGCATCCATCTTGCAGATAGCCTAGACAAGCCCAAATCATTGTGCAAAATATGATGCACGCGTTCACTAGATATGTCCAAGATCTGGAATATGTCCTTAATATTTAACTTTCGATCTTTCAAAACGAGATTCCGTACTTTTTCGACCATTTCTGGAAGCGTTTCACTTTTTGAATTGTGGAATATTTAATAGACATAACACTCATTATTGGAGTGTGGAAAATCCTCACAACACTACCCAGATCAGATTCGAAACGAAATTTATATTCAATGTTTGGTGTGGTGTAATAGGTAAACTTAAATTTCTAATAGTTTGGTAGGACAATAATAACACTAGGGTACATTTTTCTAGGAAATCAATTAACTGGGCCATTTATTTTTAATTATAATTTAAATGGGGATCGATATCTATAACTGTTGGAGAACAAAAGTGTACTAAAAATTAGACAAGTTGTCGGAAATTTTAACGAAACTTGGTTTATGCCCTGCTCATAATCGTAGCATAATTAATGATTATTTAAGGGTAATATTTCATAATAAAACCATCGCCAACAATGGAGGTCTTTTATGGCTAGCAACGTCGCCAGATATTAATGCCCTTGATTTTTTTGTATGGGGGCATGCAAAAAATGAAGTTTATTCGTTTGAAGCTACAGAAAATGTATCAATTTTGGAAGAACGAGTGAGAAACACTTTTCAGGCTATTAACAGAAACACTTCAATGAGAGTGGTAATTGATGTTCAAGTTCATTGTCAAAAGTGTATTGAGTAGATTGGTAGACATGTGCAGCAATTTCTTTAATACGAGTGTCAACTATTTAATTAATGATATTGTAATTTGCACTCCTATGTTGTTAAAATTTTGTTTACTAGGTTTTCAATTGGTGCTAAGTATTTGTTTTGTATGTGACTTGGATAAATAGAAAAATGATCAAATTCAGGGGTCCACTGGTCCTCAGCCTACTATAAAAAAACAAAATTTCTAATTTTTGAACTTTTGAGAGAATATAATGGCATGCTGTTATACATCAATGGAAAGGGAATAGTATAGGAAAACAATATGGCATCCGTATGAAACAGAAAAGTTACAGTCAGTATCTCAAAAACAAAAGACGGGATTTATTTCTTTTTAGTTTCACTGTAAAGAACATTAAAAAGTGCCTAAACCATGTCCAAGTTAAAATAATGTCATAATTCAAATTAACGAGATAGGAGGTAATTTAGAAACCGCACGATTTTGGTGTTTTTGGATTAGTTCGAAAACGGTCAAATTGGATCAAATTTGAAGGCACCGTCAAATGGCTCATAAAATCGCCTAAAGCATCGCCTATTTAATCGACTCTCTATCTCTACCATTAACCGAGATAGCAATATATGCATCCCCAATTTGGAACGCGGTGCAAGTGCAAAGTGCAAAGAAATTCTAAAGAAATACGACAGAGATAGGTCTAAAACAGTTTACAACAACGAAAACTGGATATACGCCTGTGAACCTTAATCAAAGCAGAAATTAACCCAATGGGTGTTTCCTAATGATCTTAAGCCCGCTGAGATAAGAAATCCCGAAATGAAAAAATGGTAGTGTTTTTTCTCCAAATGAAACTGTAGTGCTAGAAAATTAACACATGGTTAGTGCAGCACGGTACATACAATATGCTTACCACGTATTTTTCAAAAGTCTCGGTTACAGAGTCCTAGAAGTGAAATTATTCTGCACCACGACAATGTTTCAAGTGATACTGCCCTTCAAACAACGGAACTTTTGGAAACCTCTGCAGTCAAATTAATAGTACAGGATTCTTATGTTTTGTCACAAGCATTTGAATAAAATTGTGTATATTTTTCGTTACCGTAGTGTAATGATCTTAAGTTTACTGTGTTTATTAATTTAATTGCATTTAGTTTTAAGTTGAACATCGAATATAAATCCCTGTGATTTTTATTTACGAGCCCGGATGAAAGAATTAGTTTATGTAGTGCCTATAAATAATTTAGAACATTTAACAGAACGAATGCAGCAGGAACAATTCGTGATTCTCCCGAATGCTCCTCCAAACGCAACAATAGCTAAGTTGTAGAGTGCAAGGGTGTATTGCCAGTTGAAGGAAGAGCATTTTGAACACCTCTCGTAAAAAAGATAAGTGCCTTAGTTCTCTTTGTCATGAGTTTATCTCAAATCGCAATTTGCTGAGAAGAATTAAGCAAATGTGGTTCAATCGCTTTAACATTGCGTTTGTAAGACTTTTCGGTGTAATTTAAAATCGCACAATAAAAGAATATTTTATAATAATGAAAATCCTTGCCGCATTTTATGAATTTTAAAAGTTAAAATGGTCCGAAAAGTAAATTATCAAAATTACCGTACTTAGAAAAATTTGGATATGGTCTTTACTATAATTCAATGTGTTTAAATAAACATTAAATGTTCAATTTTTGTCTCCATAAAATACGAATGAATAAAATTGTAGGTCGTTGTGTATTGAGATACGTTAGTTTTAAACAAATAAACAGATGCAGCTGCAGAAACTTGATATTACTGAACAACATGTTATTGCATGAACTGCAGCTAGTTGAAATTGAAATGTCGTCTAGACATTTTCCGACAGTTCCGAAACAGTCATGATTTTCAATTTTATCAAAAAGTCTTCTATTTTGTAAGATATTCTTGTTAATTGATGTAGCTGTATTTACTGAATCGTGTTAAACTTTTTGGTGACTCAGAAAGTAATCAGTGCTACATGGGTGTCTTAACATCCTTATCCTCATCGTAGTGCTGTCTGGTGGTTGGTGCAGCTTTAAATACAAGAACAAATGTTAGTTGACAGGCGCGATCTCTAGACTGTAAGGGGGATATGGATCTAGTAGCTCCTAGTCAAAGGATATGATGAGATTTTGGGTACGTGGAGTAATGTGTGGCCGGAAATTGTCATCAAGCACTACCATTCCGCTAGTGAGCATGCCACACTTTTTGCTTATTCAAGATTTTACGATATACCTAAGCGTTTAATATTTAACTCCGAGCCAAAATATCAACAATTAACATACCCTGCCCATTGCAAAACAAGCGCACACATCTTTACGTGCTGAAATTGTTTGCTTGAACTTCACTTTCTTAGAGGATGTTGTGTGCTTCGACTCTATTGACTGTTGTCTCGATTCTGGTGTAACGTGAGACACTCATGTCTCGTAATTAGTAATGATTTGTCTTAAAATCCGATTAGTTTCATGGCTATACTACGTGAGAACAATTAAAACACCGATTAAGTGCTTCGATTTGAGCAACTGAGTCAGTATTCTTCGGACCCAGATCATCATCTGTTTCACCTTTATTTGACTTCGACGATTAGCCCAACGAGAAT
This sequence comes from Phrixothrix hirtus, assembly GCA_024586415.1. Taxonomy (NCBI): domain Eukaryota; kingdom Metazoa; phylum Arthropoda; class Insecta; order Coleoptera; family Phengodidae; genus Phrixothrix; species Phrixothrix hirtus. The sequence continues at coordinate 4,260 of JAHWXV010222203.1, read as the reverse complement.
CTGTACTCGTACTACGGTCTACTGTTATTGCGCTGCACACTTCATTTAAAGTTTTGTGCATTTCAGTTGGGGTTTTGCCATGTCAAGTTTTGATCTTAATGTGCGATCTTTGATCCTCGGTCCGAGAGCGGTGCAGACACCATTTCTAAATCATGTAATTCAACAACAATACACGCTATTGACGCAGCTAAAACACGTGCTTATTCCTCAAGTCTTGAACTAAAACTTACGTAACATTGGCTTTCGACGCCAACCTGTGCAGTAGTTATGAAATATCCCTCATATCTCGGTTTTGATAATATTTCAATCCTTCTAGTTAGTTTTCCTTCTTATGGATTTATTTACACGCCACAAATTATTATATCGAACCAGCAGAATATGATAGCAATCTTCTAGTTTCTTGAACTTCCTTTTGTTTTAGCGCGTTTCAAACAGATTCGTTTAAAATACCTTTTCTATAAATTTGAAAATTTATAATTTGCTTTGGTATTGCTCTTCCATAAACTTTACATACTGCGGCTACTGATTAGAGGTAATTTATTTCACTTACTTGAGTAGACTTTTAGCTAATCCAATGTTTGTTTGAATACACTTAAACGTCAAAGGCTTATTCGAAGCTGCTACGATTGGTTAATCCATCACCGACGATCTAAAGATACATTTTCTTGCGTTTTTTTGGTTTTTATTAATTTCATGGCGTTCCATTCTCCTGTTTAGTTAATCAATCAAATGCCTTCAATTCAAACTATTAGTTTGTATTTTTGGTGCTAGGGAACCGCTTCTTGGCGACGTCGTGTTTCACAACCTTCTTATGAATTTTACTGCTTGGGTCTTAGGTAATGGACATCGTAATGTCGGAGGCGGCTTTGATTTTTTATATTTTATTACAACTGAAGACCTTTCCTTGTAGAAATTTTTATTTCATACAATTAGTTTGCATCCCTCCGATTTATACTTTGCTTTTTACACTATGGATTTTTATATTCCAACCCACGGTTTACAATGGTACACCTTTTACTCTGTTAAACTTTATTTTACAGTCTGAGACTTTGTTTTAAACTTAGAAATACTGTTAGCATATTTTTATTTACAATAATTTTAGAAATTTGATATAGGTGTTAGCTTATTTCAATTTTCCAATGTAAGAACAGAGTAATTTTTATTGTTAATTACAAGGGTCTAGAAGCGGTGTTTATGAAATGTTGTGCAAGAGAGAATAACTAATTTATTATTAGCCAACTGATTGAAATACAGGTGAAATGAAGTACCAGCATACTAATCAATGACAATAATTACATAAATAGAGAGTACATTATAATGAAATAACTAAACATAACAAAACTTAATCCTGAGCGTAAAAATCAGAATTTAAGCGTTAACTATGTTTGTATTGTACTTTCCTGAATCTATCATTAAACAATGTCTAAATATTCTACTTTGATATTTATAAATCAGATGGTGTGTATTTTGTACTTTAAAACGAGCCTAGAATAAATCTATGAACTTTCGCGGTTTTAATTTTTCTAAGATCCCTTTGTTCTATCTTTGTCCCAACTAGGAAGTAATCTATTGTTTCAATCGTTTGCCCTTCTATTTATACTTAAAGTACTATCTGCAACGATGTCATTAGTTGATAATTAGACTCAAAGGTCGTATTTTAAACTGAGCTTTACATGCTTATAATTTGTGTGTGCAAATTAATTCCAAACAGTAGTTATAGTTTTAATTAATCACAATAAATTTTTAATTAATTAAGGAAAAATAAATTGTAGAAAAACTTAAATATATATATACAGTTCATTCCCTCTTAGAAAGGCAGATTTCAATTAATAAGTCTCAATTAATGATTTTAACTGTTAATCGAGTTATGAATGTGGTAAGTGTCCCATTAATAACCCAATCGTTTATGAACTGTTTGAATTATTCTAAAATGTATTGTGCAGGTTTCAATTGTATATTGTTTATAATTAAAGCAATCAAATATAACTGAACAAGACTTTGAGGTGCAAATTATGCTAGGACAGTAACTGATTGGCTACCAAGATTCTCACGTTGAAACAAACCTAGAGACTGATTTTATGTAATAACATTTCTCTTTAAAAGCCTGTGCTTTATAATGTGCAACTATTAATAGAATCTCAATTGTATTATTGAGTTAGTCTTGCTATATAACTTGTGCTGAGGGATTGTTAATTATATAGGTAGGAGGTAATATTCGCAAAAAGAAAATATTATGTATATAAATAAAACAAATTTGGTTGTTAATCATTTTATGCATTGTCAATAAATGTTTTCAATATAACTTGTCTTTACTATAGAAAACAAGTTACTATTATGGCAGTTCAGAATGTAAAGTTTGCATCGATTTCATTTCTATTCACTATTACACGGATATTTACCTGCCATAAAGTATGACACGCCAAATAGCAGAAAGTATATAAAAGAATTTGTTTGCTTGGGAAAACTCCTTGAACTGATTATCATAAACAGTTCATGGCTGCCGCAAAATTTAACAAGTGGACGATAGAAGAAAAGATACCGCTTCGATAGTGTTTTTATGTGGGACCCTTGAATATTTTACAAACAGTACCAAACGACCTTTAAATACCTGGTTTAGAGATTACAAGTACATTATAGAGTAAGTTTGCAGTAAGTTTATTTTGCTCAACCAAGTAATAGAGTTCAAACAGTTGGAGAGAGTTTTCAATAATTTGAAATGGAAATTCCATAGCTGGTCAGTCAGATTAACGTATTTGACAACTCCAAAGAGTTTAATCGAGAAACTTGGGGTATAAACATTTGTGAGATATAAAAACAAAGCAGTCACGTTGTTGATAGTTTGGAAGAGACACTCTTGAGAATGCTTAAGACACATAGATGACAGGATGAAAACAATATGTTGAAAGTGTAGAAAATGGGAGCATGTTCCGAAAAACTTTTTAGTGTCGAGGAGCAATCCCAGCGGACAGGAGTATTGATATAAAGCAACAAACATCGGTATCTGCCATTCAAATCCTGGAAATCATCATCCAAATGACATCGTTATGATACAAATCAGACAAGCTATTAATTTATGGTATCAATCTAACGACAAGTTGCCAAACGCTGATGGAAACGGTAGCAACAAATTGAGAAGTCAAGCCAAAAGAATTGTAAACAAAATCGAAGCCATAAATGTCTTAGGCTTGTAAGAATGCTTGTAAGATTTGCTATTACTTTCCCTTACCTATATGAAATATAGTATAGAGAAAGTATTGCCTTCGTCCAAAATTTTCGATGCCGAAATTTTAGTCGAAATACACGTTTTCGGGTCCTCAGAGTCTGAAAATCAGGTTTTTAAAAATTGGTCTATCTGTGTGTGCCTGTGTGGGTGTATGTGTGTGTGTGTGGGAGTATGTGTATGTGTGTGTGTGTAGGTGTATGTGTGTGTGCGTGTGTCTGTGTGTGTTTGTGTGTGTCTCTGTGTGTGTGTGTGTGTGTGTGTGTGTGTGTGAGTGTGTGCGTGAGTGTATGTGTGAGTGTGTGTGTGTGAGTGATATCTCGAAAACAAAGTCGTAGATAAAAAAACTTTATATTTGAGTTTGTATGCACCCTCGCACGCAACTGCAACAATTTCACTAAAATTCATTTTTTGGTTTTTCGAGATTTTGTCGAAATCGGCTCTAATGATTTTTTTAGATTTATTGTATTTCTTAAACATTTAATGCCCTTTTATGTAATTAAGACAGTTTCTCAGAAAAATGTCCGTAAAACCAGTGACGAAAGTAGTCTTACCATTAATTGTGAATAAAACAACTACGGAACTAAAAGTCCTAAATGAATGAGAGCCTAACTATCTTTGTATGCCCAATCAAGAATTTTATTAGAATCGAATAACCCGAAGTACAACTTTATTTCTGTTACTTTTAGAAATTTTCCAAATTTTCTGTTTTTCGGGATTTTCTCGAAATTGGCTATAACGTTTTTTTTAAAACTTATAGCATTTCTTACCCATTTAATGACCTTTCATATAGTTTAGGCCACTTCTCAGAAACTTTTCCGTAAATTGAGTAGCCAGAAGTACCTTCACCATTAACTCAAAATAAAATAACTATGAAACTAATAGTTTTAGCTGAATGAAAATTTACATTTGCAGCCGTGACGACATTGGTATTTCAAGTCAAGAATTTGGTTAAAATCGAATAACCGGAAGTTCCACTTTATTTCTGTCATTTTTAGATATTTTCCGAATTTTCGTTTTTCACGATTTTCTTGAAATCG
>JAHWXV010222136.1:0-14525 GCA_024586415.1 Phrixothrix hirtus | reverse complement strand
ATGTCTGTCAATTCAATTAGGTCAGCAATGAGTCATAGCATTACATCATTATTTTAAGTAATATTCTTGAATGTTCTATTCCAATTGTTTCTAGAATATCGAGTTTTCTTAAGTTAGTTATTGTTAAAATCTTGTACTGTGCATTAGTCTTTTCAAATTACGATCATAAAATCTAATTTGCAGTAATTAATTTGTTCGTTGTTTCCTACTGTTATAAATATGTTCGTTAAAAGCAATCGTAAAATGTACGTTAATAAACGTAAATCGGTTCGAAATTTGAGGTTTTGTTCGTTATAGGCCATCGTTCGTTATATTAAGGGTTCGCTATAACAGTGTAATATAGTATTACTAAAACGTTATTGATTTAATAGACCAATATTGACGGTTCAAAAATTAAACTTACTTGACGAATTGGTGTAAAAAGAATAAAATTATCAGCTGAATGGAACGGCAGACATCTTAAGAACCGCCCAAGGTGCTATTTTTTAAGTAAATTCTACCTTTAAAAAACTTACAGTTTTGACAAATGTCAGTAATTATCTATGAATACGTATGAATGAATTTTAAATATTTATACAAAGTCTATGAATGAAATGTTTATTTGGTTCAATTTTTTTACAACCACGCACTGGTAGTTACAATATAGCCTGGTTATAACGAATTTAGGAATTGCAAGTATTTTGTACGTTATAAGAGATCGTTCACTGTATTAAAATATTTGAAAATGCACGTTAACGCACTTATACGAGCGATAAATTAAAACCGACTACAGACTTGTGTAGAATCATATGCGAATAATTTCTCTTCGGAGTGCTTTGCGTTGCATCAGTGAGCGGAGAAGTAAACACGGAGAAGTGAATCATAAAGTTGACTAAGCGATAAATGCATGAACTGCGGAAGGTCAACTAAATTACCAAAAGTTCAGCAACATTTCGGTAAATTACCGCTAACTTATGCAACGCGGAGCGCGCTGAAGTGAAATTCTCAGGGGATTTTTTTTCAAAATTCCTTTTGCTTTAAAACTGCCTATACTAATGCTCTGCTAATGGCCGCATTTAAATAGCTCAACGAATAAATTTGTTTTGGCTAAATGATAATTTGACTCAATCTTTTTTTCTGCGGGGATGAACTTAGCAGCTTCAAATTCTTGTAGTTGTACTTCTACACAATTTTGGGACCTACTATGACAGTAGTATCACCACCAGAACTTCAATTCAATTTTTGTAAAACGGGTCCTTGATACTTTCTGTTTTAACATCTGTAATGTGTATGTTATTTAGAAACAATTTTTTGGGCTATTCTACCTGATTAAAAGACATAAAATTATTGGTGTCTTGTATTCTTTTCATCGCATAATTTGAAACGAATTATATCAACCATGCTGGATAATTTCTATATAAATATGAGATCATCTTGTACAATTCTAGATAGACAACAAATGGTGGGCGTAAGTTTTGCTTTGAAAATAAATTTTGTTCGGCAGAAAATACAAAAAGTTCAAAATTTGCTTTAAATGAGCTAAAGGTATCAATTTTTAATTTATATAATTTGCGGTAATATTACTTAGTTTCTTTTTCATAAATAAAGAAATAACGGTTAGCGGTTATTATGCCACACTAATATCCGCCTTTATGAAAACTTACAGCCAGTTTTATATAGGATATAAAATAGACTACGCCATCTATTGGTGAAACCGCGGGTCTAGGGTTCTCTTGCACTGTTTTACATTCACATTTTTAGGGTTTGCCTATTTAATGTAGGCGTTTAGAGGTACTCCTGTGTTTTGATGTAAGAGCCTTTTGCACGCCAATCAACAAGTTCATAGTTGCCTTTCGGCGTTCCTACATATTTTACAATTATAAGTTGTCATAATAAAATAACGCTAATTGGCGCTAGCTCAGACAATGATGGGCGGAGGACAAGTATAGAAATTACTTAAAACAAGCTATAGGTCGGGGAGCGGGATTTAATTTACAGATTTTTAAAATTTTATTTTTTATGCTGAAGAGGAAGGCGACATTTTTTTAAAAATGAAAATTGGTGTCTTGGGAATTCGAAATTGTTGTAAATATGTGTCTTATTACCGAAATCGGGATTTTATGTTACGCGCTGTAGCGCGTCAATGTGCAATTATTGTTTAAGTTAAGTGATTGTAGTCTAAGAAACAAGAGCATATAATTATAATGTGTACATTAACTGTTTACATACTGTGTACATTTCTAAGAAACAAGTACCTGCCGTCTTGATTTTAGATTTCACCTTTAGGTTTCTTGTGTTCGATTGTAAAAATTGTGTCAGAGTACTTCATAATTCATTAAAAAATACTGTGTAGTTATATCCGTCCATATTGAATAGGGACATTCTTATAAAGTAAATTTATATGACTATAAATAGGGGTACGTAAATTGTTAGCACGGTCAACAGTTCCCATTACTTTTTAAAATAAGTCTTTCCTTATTTTAATTAGTTCAAACCACGCATTTTAATTTATTATTTAATTAAAACCCTGGGAAGAAACAAGGTCAATAAATTGTTACTGTTGAAAATAGCACCTAATTAATAGTAGCTGTGGTTGGATCGCGATCGCCTTCATATGTTCATATATAGTATGCCAACATGTGCCAACATACTTAGATGGAGACGAAAAGAATAAATATAAATTGCATTGTTTGAATGAAAAAATTAACTGCGTAGATTATTTAAAATATGTAAATAAACATGCTAAAACTATGAATTTGTTGTTTATTAATTATAAATGTAATTAAGAAACGACGAAGTAAAACCATAACTTCATTATGAACAAGTATGCAATATTGCAGATATGAATATAGATAATTGCATATAAACTTGCATTGCAGATACTGTTGGTTATGCCATGCAGTGTCGTTCCATAACTAAGTGCAATTCAAGTAAAACCGCTTGCGGTTTCTATTAAATTTACTATTCCGATACTTTTAAGTTGGACTGCACCTCCAATATTAGGCATAGCAAAAGGGGGTTTAAAAGTATAAACATAACAAATACATACACATAAATAAACACAAATTAAATTAAATCGAAATTATACATAAGTAAAGGTCCACAATGAGTTTATAGCACGTTGAGACTTTATAGGGGTTTAGACACGGCTATGCGTATACTATATTTTATAAAACAAGTTAGTTACAAATATGGTTGAGCTTACCTTGATTGACGTTTTCTCTGACTATAATCCAGTTGTAAGGAAATCAGGGAATTTAAGATAATGGATAATAAAGAACGAATTATGGGAAGTACAATTTTGTTATTGTTTCACATTTGATCATTAAAAATTAAAATACCGACGTATTTTATTTTGGGTTAAATGTATATGATATTTGATTTCAATGCCATTATTTGGCAATTAAAGCGACAAGTGCAACACCTGGCGTTTACACCTTGAAGGTCAGAAACGAACTCAATTACGGATGCATTTAAATAGAATTGAGGGTGACATTCACCAATAACTGAAACGAAAATAAAATATACTTTGGAAGCGTTCAATAAAATTATAATTCGAACTTGTCAATATTGTTCTGACTAAAACTAAATACAAAATAAAATGTGTAAATTAAAAATAATTTAAACTTGTATATACGATACAGTCAAATAATAAACTGAATTGCCACGGCTGTCGCAAACAGATACTATTATTTCATTGTAATTTCGCATATTCATAGTATCAATTTTATTTTTCAAATTTATTGTCATATACAAAACAAATATTTGTAATTGTTTTCTAAAGTAAATTATAATTCACGTACGTAAATAATTTGTAGTATTTAATGAGGGTTTTAAATAACAGTAAACAAAATAAACACATTCAATTTGTTAAGTAAGATTCTGGTTAGATAATTTTAATAATTCCTCCATATTTTCTTCAAAATTGTGCGAGATAACTAATTTATTAATTAAAAACTTTGCCTCTCCCAATTATTATTTTATTTAAAAATATTAAATCGAAATAAAGTCAACTAAAGATGTTTATGTAATATTCTATTATAAAAATATGTTTTATATTGAATGGCGTATTTTGTTTTAAAAATAATCTTACATACATGTTTAGTAGATCTTACTTTGACAATGATCTTAATAAGATCGATAACAATTTGATATAGAAAATTAATCTATAAATTATTACTGGATAAATAAATTTGAGAGATTTAGAGAGCAATGAAGCTTCATTAATTGAAATTATAATTTGAACATGACAATCGATAAAAGGTGAATAAACATAGTTTTTTTCATACTGTGTAATTTTGCGCCGATATAGCCTTAAAACCATTAGGCAGATTACTAAAATTTACCTTTATGTATAATAGGTATAATCAAGCAGTAAAACTGTGATAACGCATGTTACTGCGCACATAGCGAAGGATGCCATTACGCCACAGTAGAATTAAATGCGAGAAAATATATATACTCTTTATTTGTTTATAACTTCGTAATTATTCAATATGTCTAAATATATTTTAGGGAGACGTTAGTACTAATGTAATACTTGGCGTTAAATATAAAAAATGCGAAAACTAAAAAGGCCGTAGACAAATAAGGAGGGACTTTATGCTCGCCTTTAATTCCTATTTTTCGCTATAAGTGCAGTTCGTGTTCACACAGTTTTACTGCTTTGATTTGATACATAAGGGCAGATTTTAATAATTTGCCCATAATGGATGTTATAATGGTAATGAACTATTTGAAAAACTACGTTTGGAAAAAGCTTATTTACTGTCAACATTACATATTTTAATACGTTGTCATGATAAAATAGTTATTTTCGACGCAAGTGCGCGGTCACTCTATATTTCAGGCCCTAGATCGAGGGCCGGAGTAACGAACAAAATTGTTTTTGTTCGTTTAAGGATTTCCAAAAAAACACTAATTTACTGTAAATTATGAGGTTAGATGTGACGATTGTTAAATTAGGTACTTATATAAACGGAAAAGTTTATATATTTAGTTATATACCACTTTTCTGGTTATGTATTTCAAAAACTGAATACAAAAATGTATTTATCACATTTATAAATGGAAAAAAAATTTTTCGAATAAGAAAATAAAATTTATAAAAATCTAAAATAGCGTTGTTACGTAATCAGATTAAAATTTAAAAATTGGCGCCTTTGTGATGAATAGGATATAATATTAAATAATACTTTAGAATACATTAACAATATTTTTCCGATGAATGTAATTAATTTATTTAATCATTGCTTAATTTTATGAACTGCTAGATGGTATTACCATGGGATCTCCTTTAAGTCCAGTAATTGCTAACTTTGAACTTATGGTACTTAAAAAACCTGCTTTGCAACCCAAAAAGTGGTTCCGCTAGGTGGATGACACTTTTTTCATTTGAAGCCATAAAAGGGATTCTTTTATTGAATTTTATTCAATTTGCTATGGAGTTGGAAACTAAAGAAAACCTCCCTTAGACGTTTTAGTTTCTTAGTTTGTGCTTTAGTGTATATAGAAGACTGAGTCATACCAACAAATATTTAAATAAACTTTCAAATCATCATTCAAGTCAGAAATTTGAATGACAGATTACTAAGAATTTTTGATTCTTCTAATCACTGAATGAAATTAATGTTATCTTTTAAAAAAGAAGTTTTAATAATACTGAAGTTAAGTTATTGCGCATTTACCTTATGGTAGAATCTTGAATCGTTTTAGCATTAGAACTATCTTTCAACTTACCAAGAAGATTAATCAAGTTTTAAGATCAGCAAAGATTCTATTGATGCTTTAATATAGCTTTGCGTTTATAAATTGAGCTGTTCTTGTAGTGAAGCGTATATGTGCCCGACAAGACCCAGCTTTATTACCAAAAGGAAAGAGCCACCGGCGTTTTTGCGGACTATATCAACCTTTAAAATCTGTTGTAGCTGAATAAGCGTTAAAATGTAGAACAATTTAATAAAACGACTTCAAGGAGAGGTAATAGAAATATATAAACGTCTTAATAATTTCAACAGTTGACTGATCTTTTATTTCATTTATCTGTCAATTTTAACTGATGTTATTGATAAAGAAAACAGTTCTCGATACGTTTAAAGTTTAATATAATAAAATTGGACAGTTTATACTAAAAACCTATTTTATTACGAATTATAGCTGTGAAAGTTTCCATAAGTATTATTTTAAGACTTAATTAGCGCAAAATATTTATAACATTTATTCTTTTCTTTTGCCATCTATGTCTGGGCCTTGTTATAATAAAAATAACACACAAAGGCGATCAGAATTCAACTACCTGCTAATTAAGTGGGCGCAGGGCATGCAGCAACGGATTCTATGACGTCACCGCTCCGGTACCATATTTAACTATGAAAATTTTTTTAAAGCGTTCTAATTTTTAGCGAATACTAAATAAAGTGTAATATTTCTAACTATGAAATAAAAAAAATTGCCGTGAACCCATTTAAAAAATGGGTAGTGCCAAAGGGCCGATACGTTTTCAAAGAAATTCATATGGCTTCCAAACCTGCTCGTATGTAATTTTTTAATGTTATAAGTACACTGACCGTGTTAATTATTCTAAAATAATTTTATAATCTCATCGGAAGGTTTCAACAATAAACTGCAACAGCTGTGATGATCGTGCAATAAATGAGTGTATGCAATTGTTATGCCGACAGTATTTTTGTCAAGGTTTTTAAATTTGTTAATGTAATAATTGTACTTAGCTTTGATTCAATTCTAATAAATTGCAAGTGTGTGATGGACTATATACAGGGAAAAGATTTTTTTTTGAATTTTATTATAAAACTATGGGAAATCAATAAATTATATTTAATTATGCTTAAATAATCTTAAATGTATTGATAATAATAAAACGCTATCCGAGACCTAATTTTGTTAACGTTATGTCTAAACCCGAAAATATTTTCAATAAAACATAATAATCAATAATTGCCTCTGAAGCATATCGCTGAATGAACGCCCATTGACTCGATAATCTCGCTAAAAGTAGATAAACTTTTGTACACAAATAACACTTATTTAGATACTTTGATCCTGTAATCCTTTGCAGTTATATCGAAATTTTATTTTGCTCTGCCAGAAATTACAGGTAAGTTTATTAATTTTTAATTTATTAGAGCAATCACATAATTGTTCGTTTTAAACATTCAGCTGTATTGAAAAAAATCAATATAGAAATTGTTATTGCGTGTTTTTTTAATGTGAAAGTTACAGCGTTAAGATTATCTTAAAAAACCATAAACATTGAGTTATTTCCTAATATGTTTTTATCATTATTTTAGTATTTTTTTGCACGAATTCGCTTGGTTGCATACATTGTAGACGCAAAGTGTTTACCTGCATAAAATTCAGATTCTTACAAGAAATTGTTAAATTTGGGTTTCGCTTTTACGGTCTAAAAATTTTTGTAATTAAAAATTAAGGACATCGCTAGCGCATTATTTAAGTATTGTCGTTTTCCCAGCTATACGCATTGAAAATATAAAATATAAGCAATTGTTAAAATTTGAAACTGGGATGTTTCTTGTTTTGGATTTTCAAAATAATGTTGCCATGTTGTAAATTTTCAAATAGCAAAATGTAATTCAATTTGTTGTTTATATCTAATCTAAATCACACAAAATTGTCATTAATTAAACATTTAGCTTTAAGAACAGGAAAGTAACTTTTGGGCAGTAAAGTATCTTAAGACATTCATGACAGAAAATTGTGAGTGCAATGTGCGCAGATTAAGAAATAATCTATGCAGGCAAATATTATGTATTTTTAAATTAATCGCGGCGATTCTAATTTAAATTTTCTAATAGAAATAATAGCAGAAATCGTAAAAAACTAAAAATATACAAGTCAGACAATATAAGCAGTTTTGGTCTAAGGAAGCTAAAAATACAAAACTTTTGTCACTTTGCATTCAAGAAGAAGTTAAAAATCAAATAAAAAGGATTTCCTGGCATCTAGGAAAAGAAAAATGTGAGACTGCGTGTTACCTCTTACGTTTCAAAAACAAAGAGGCTATAAGCCAACGGCCTACGAAGCCAATGATGTACAAAAAATAATCTTGTAATAATAATCTTATAAATATAAAAATAACTTTATAAACACGAATATTAAGCATGAAAGAGTGAATTATTTCTTCAGAAACCCTAGGGTTTGCAACAAACTAAGGCTATTGTAATATTTATTACATAAAATCGGCAGCGAAGAGTCCATTTTAGAAGACTAGTGTATTTCTTCTGTGCTGAAGCATGTTCAATAATCAGTAAACACAAGATATGTTGAATTTAATTGAAAGTACATATGGGGGTGAGTGAAATGAAAACTTTATTTTTTCATAATTTATGAGGTGCCTGGATGTATTTATTTTTTGATGTAGCCTTCTCTAGAAAAATGCCAGTGCCCTCCTTGAACTGTGCTGAAGTTGAAGTGTTCGTACGAAAACAAATTAATAAATACGTGTGCAAAAGATGCAAAATTAAATTTTTCATTCAAAATAACAACAGTTGTAAAATTATGTGTCAAAATTCAGCCTGATACTTCAAACAATAATTATTTAACAGTTATTGTAGTTAAAGCTTTCCTATTGTGCAAAAAGAAAAAATTGAATTATGTACTGTAATTAAGTATTAATATTTGAAAGGATGAACACTTGAAGAAATATTGAAGACTGGAAAAAAAGGCGAATCTGCCTCTTCAATTGAATGGATGGTATAACAAATTTAAGCATGGAAGAGATGAGCATCATTGTGGTCATCCAAATGTGGCAAATACTGAAAAAAATATTGAAAGATCGAAGATTGAAAATCAGTGAGTTGATTTGTCAAAATATCTCATAGGCTGGCATTTACCTCATATTGCATGAACATTTAGATATGAAAAAGATTTGTGTGAGACGGTTGCTAACCGTCGATCAAAAGCGAACTCGTATTGACATTTCAAAGTATCTTTTGGACTTACATAAACGTGATACAAGTGAGTTTCTTCGTAGATTGAAGCGTTTTGATGAAAAATGGCTGCTTCACTATGCTACAAACCAAAAAATAAATCAAAATAATGAATTTTAAGTGGCGCAAGTGCTTGAAAGAAGGCAAAAACCATCATATCTACTGTTTTTTGTAATGCGCATGACATATTGATCGATTATCTTGTTATGCATGACGTTTAGACAATTTAGATGCTGGAATCCAAAAGAAACCTCCACACTTGGCAAGAAGGATGACGCGCCAACTCATCAAAATTACATTTACTGCATTACGAATTGCTTCCACAAACATCTAGTTCACCCGATTTGTCTTGGTGGGACTATTTACTGTTCCAAATTTAAAAAAACATCGCTGGAAAAAATTCAAAATTGATTCTGAAATTATAGCCGAAACTGAGCTTATTTTGAAAGCATTGCGCTATATGAATGTTGAAATAAATCACTATTCAATGAATTTGGGAAAACGAAGCTTTAGGCGCATTTTACGCCTCACTCATTGACAAACGATACCACAGTGGATCACTGCAAAAACATACTGAGAGCTTCTTGGTGCTTGAGCCCTTGATCTCTGGCTATTTCCAAAACTGAAAGAATCGCGTTATGATTCGATTCAAGACATCTGAAAAGTTTCAATAAAGTTTCTAAAGGCAATTCTGGCGGGAGGATTGCATCAAAAAGTGTTAACATACAAGGAACCTTATTTTGCTTAATGAATAATAAAAACAGACAATTTTCGCTGCAACATTCTGTAACGGTCATTTTGATTTCAAGTATGTCTCTTATTTGTAACAATAATTTTTGATTTTCTGTACTGGTATATAAATTTAAAAACACTTGCATTCTTAATTAGAATTCAGAGCTAAACGTTATACTGTTGCTATTTTATGGCTTTTGAATGCCAAATTTGCATTTTAAGTATTTCCTAAATATTCTGTATCTATTAGAATATTTTCTTTTTAAAATTGTTTAAAATTTCAAATAATAATAGACATTAGTTAACTGTAGTTAGGGTTGTTTTGAAATAGTCGTAGAAAGTAAAGTAGGTTACTCCCCCTATTAAAAGAGATACATTTTTAAGATTCTTAAATTCCATTAAGCCCTTTTTTCAAAATTGTTGCATATAACAACATTTTGTGTACCGCTAACATTGTCACATAATTCGCTGCAGATACTCAAGAAAAATGCCGAATGTAATTCCCGACAACAAATTATAACAACAATGAATAAGGTGCTTGACTCACAAATTACAACTTAATTTTTATATGTAAGTCCATTATCTTTAAAATTAAATTTGGAAGTTGCATTAAAAATATAAGAGAGATAATTTGATTTATAAACTGAATCTTCTCATTTATATAAAAATTAAAAATGAATTACTTCCTAAAGATTGCAAATTTAATTGTGAATCATGTAATTGTGTATAGACATGTAACATAACGCATGCTTTAAATAATGAATGTGTTCAGAACTTGTATTACTACGAGTGTACAATAGAAATAAATATTAACGTAATTGGAAAGGACTTTGTTGAATATTTATGTGAAGCCAAATTTGCATGGGTAAACCTTTCTTGCTCTTACCTACATAACTCTCATATGGCTATTCCTTAATGAAACATTTTTAATTAAATTTATTAGGCATAAATAATCATTTATATATAACAACAAGCATATTATGTTGTCAGCCCCGATTAGTGTAATGGTTAGCATGTTTGCCTCTACATCCAAGGGTTCAAACTCGATCGAGGTCGGTAAATTTTTCAGCGGAGACAAATTTAAAAAACATGTCCTCTTCTTGAATAAGGAACTAAAATCGTAGGTCCCGTGTCAATGTGATGTTTGGCTCGTTAAAAACCCCTACTCACCATGGAACCTCCAGATTCAGCAAAATTCTAGTAAGCATGACGAAATGACTATATGACAGTTTCTAGTTTAAAAGGGTCAAGGGAATTCCCGCATCCCGAAGTCTCAGCCACAAAATAAATAAACAAACAAGCATATTATGTTAGTATATGAGTATAACATACACTACACACAAATATCGATTAAATTACTATTTAAAATACAAGTAGTTACCATACATTTTCGCAATACAATTGTGTACCAATCAATTATTGCTCTCACTTAATCTATAATAAATAAATAAATTCGCCCTAAACATTGATAAAAACGTGTTAATAAATTGTGAACTCGCTTTATTTTTATTTACTTCAATTTAAAAAAGTCTATAGCCATTAACGAGATCTAAAAATTTGTATTACCGGTCAAGAGAAAATTAAGAAGTTTACGCATTTATTTCCGAAATAAAAACTTTTTTGAAAAATATAAAAAGGCAATCACTTTGAGATACTTTTGAGTAATAAATACATAATTTCAAATTTTGTAGGTAAAGTTGAAAAACCTGTACATATTCAATTGTTTTCAAACTCTTACTCAAGGTACAAAAAAGTATTCCAAAGGAATATGCGTTTTTATTTTTCAATAAGGCTGTTAACTCAGAAATAATGAAAAAAGTAGATTGATGAAATAATGCAAGTGGTCTTAATAACGAAGTTTTTATCGTTTTTTGATAAATTATAGTTCTACAAAAAATTGAAAAAGCACACGTATAGTAAGGAGGTGGAAAATAAAAGTATTAGAGCTTTTTATCAAGTTTATTTACGCGGAATGTTCAATATAAGAAGCTAGATACGTTTAACTGCAATGACTTATGAAATAAGTAAAACTGATCTTGAAATAAACGTAGGTGATTTCTTCACAAATTGGGATGAAACTTCTGACTACAAATATAGCATACACGAATATTCTAAATTCAATTGTACCCAAACTAAATTTTTAATTTTTTTTATTTTTGGTGAATGAATGGTGCGTAAAAGAATACGTGGATAAAATTTCTGCAATCAATTCAAAGCAATCCTGTACTAGGTTGTGTCTGCTAATAAACGCTCCCCTTCATATAATTTGAAATTGTTACTTAAATATTTTATTTTTGGCTGCGTTTTAAACAATCATACTTTTGCTGTTTGGTAAAATTAATTATTGCACTCGTATTTAGAATGTCAATTTATACCGGGTGATGGTATTTGTTTGTGATTTTTTTTTTGGTTAGGTTTCCAATAAAAAACGTTGGCAGTAATACTATTTTGAATTTTTAAAATTAAAATTAATGAGAACTTAATCAGTGGCGTTCTTTTTTTGTATATAAAAATTGAAACTGTCAAATTGTTTTAAAGTTACTATCACCGTTTATTAATTAATTCATTTACATATAAACTATAAATCCACTGAAATAACAAAATATAGGGCGCATGGTATAGATAAATTACAGTTAACCATTAGTAAATGTTTCGTTACCACGCCGCTACTGAATATAACAGTAATTTACCTTCAAAGATTCTGCTGTCACATTAACAACTAATGGTGCCCATTACTCAGGGATACCAATACAGTTAAAAAATCACAAACAAATACGATTACCCGGTAGATACCTTACTCATAATTTTCAAATTGTGTAAATATTTCAAGTTTGTTATTTTGAATCGAATTCTAATGTTAAACATTGATTGGATTACAGATAATACGTGTTTAGCATGCATGTATTGCATGTCAATAATTAGCGTCTTGATATCTTGATTTTCATAATTTTACTCAAACATTTTTTTTCTATTTATAACATTTCATATTTATTGCATTTCGACTTATAAGAACTTCATTTTAACATTTTAAGCGAATTAAAAGCAAGTTAAATTTTTGTCACTGGTTCATTTTAATTTGAAAAAATTGTTCATTTGTATGCTAAGTTGTATTATTTATTTTTTTTTGCATAATTTTAGCAATGATCTTTCAGATGTTATTTTTGTTTATAAGATTTCAGAAATATGCATCATAACCTGCTTTTCAACTTTTGCAGCTTAACGATAAGATTATGTACTACAATTAATACTTAAAACCGATGGCGTCCGCTTCTTACTTGGATTTCCATTATCTCATATATTTCATCCAAATTGTATTCCACCTAAAAATAATTGAGAAGCAAACATTCAAATCAAATTTGTGGCAAACTAAGAAAAACGTTCAGCAAGTTGGGCATTAATTTTTATAATTTACAATTTAGTAAAATAGGGTTTTTTAAGGTCTTCTTTCTTGTAGTTTGTTTTTTGTAATTTATGTAATGTAATTAAATCTCGTAGAAAGTCCTGAAGATGTGCAGTTTATAGGGCGAAAACGTTCGACTGGTTTAATAAAATAAAATAATTTGAACATCTAAAATTATAATTATTTCATTTTCTTGGGGTTAGACTAGTTTGGTAATAATAATAATACGTTGAACATCTAAAATTATATTTATTGTCTTTTCTTGAAGTTAGACTAGTTTGGTAATTAATTAATAGTTCATTTAATAAGGTATCACATAGTTTATATAAGTTTTAAAATGTAAAGATCCTCTTTGTTGCCGTTTGTGGTGTAGTGCATTGTTGTCTATTGCGCAGAATGCCAAAATGGCCCCTTGTAGTTTAAAATATCTCTACTTTCACTCTATAAAGAAAAATAGAAATGTTTTAAACCATAAATTCCACTTCGTTAGTATGCGCAATAGTCGACAATACATTTACACTGTGTTTTACTATACCACATACCACAGAGCGATTTAATTGCCAAACTTTGAAACCTTTTATGGTTTATTAACTGCTTTGCTTGTTTTATAACTATTTGACTTGCGAGGGCAGTGCCAAAATTTCCCAGCCTGATATCAATGCACTTATTACAACGTTACAGTAACAATTCAATAACTCTAAAAATATATTCTTCGGTCTGTCTTCAAATTTACTTAAAATTGTAGCCTTCACCGCTTCGTCGTCACGGAAATGGTGTCCTTTTCAAATTTTCAAACATGTAATAGTTACTAGGGGCCACATCTGTACTATACGGAGCGTGATCGATTTGTTCAAAGCTGCAGTCACGAATTGGGGTTTGCGTAATTTCAGCAGTGTGCGTTATCGTGGACAAACACGCGCCTTTGGTTAGTTTCTCACGTCCTTTCTCCCGAATATTTTGTCATAATTTGTGCAGGAATGCTGCTCCCAAAAAATCATAGCCATCACCTTTTGTGCTAACTGACAGACCCTTCTTCTTTTCGCCTCCATTTCATCGATTCCCTTTTGGACGCAGTATCATAATAGAGAACCATGGTTTCATCTCCTGTGACAGTTGTCTTCAACACATCCACAGTTATCTCCACAGACCTCTATAAATAATTGAGCACATTCAACACGACGCTAGCGATGAACTGCTGAAAGATGTTTGGGGACTCAACTTGCACTAATCTTATTCATGCTAAAATGATCGTGGAGTATTCGGCGTACGGTTGTATCAGAAACTTTTACCTTTTGTGCCATTTCATTCATCTTCAAGTCTTGACTATTACAACTTCCATTGTTCTCCCTGTCTAGTGTCATCTTCCAAGGATCTCTGTCCCATTCAAAACCGTTTTGACCAATTTTATACCGCAGAATAAGACGGAGAATTTTCTCTGTACACCCCAT
>JAHWXV010222106.1:0-15686 GCA_024586415.1 Phrixothrix hirtus | reverse complement strand
AGACCAATTTCTAAAAACATGTTTTTCGGACTCAGGGGACCTGAAAACGTGTATTTCCGCTAAAAACTGGACATCGAAAATTTTGGCCGAAAACATGACTATGCTATATTTCATATATGTAAGAGAAAGTAAATATATGTAATGTAATTAATTTATATTGGAAAATAATAATATACCTTAATAATTTTATATATTTTCTTTGAAAAACTATATAAATAGACATATTATAAAGTAAAAATGTTAAAACACGCTTTCATCTGTAGCTGTGTCCGGACCGTCACCGTCAAAAAGTAAACGAAACTACTCTCATACTGTCCTGACACGACCCAGAGACGACGCACGGCCACGACACAGGTATGTGTGAACTATCCTGACACGGCCTTATATGTGTTTCTACCTTTATTCTCAAAGTATTAAAATTTTACTTTAGTCCCGCACGGAATTAAAGTACTTTAAATCCCGCATAAACAAAGTAAGTTCATGGCAATAAGTAAAATTAACCAATTAATAGTATATACTAAGGAACTAAAGTGCCTCTTTTAATCCCTAGAGAGGAAATAGTGCTTTTTAATCCCTCGGAATTAAAAGAGGCATTTTAGTCCCCTGGTATATAATATACTATTAAAAAGGGCGTTTCTAAATGTCATGTCCAAATTGAAGAAGGTTATTTCTCGGCTTATTGTGTCCGAAGTAGTTTTGGGTTTTTTAAAAATAGGTTTTTGTTTAATATTAAAAACCGTTTCGTTGATCTTGATGAAATTTTGTAGGTTTGTTTACAATAATAAGGAGCTTCTTTGAATGTAAAACGATTAAAATTAATTGTTCCAGTGGCGTCTCGGATGGTAACCAAATTGGTATCTATGGGAAAAAACATTATACCCCACTGGCTTCTTATAAGTATTTTTTTTTCGATTAAGCAATTCAAAATATAACTTTCTTACCCCTTAGCGTTTTCCATAACTCGCTTGGTTTAAATAAAAATCGTTTCAGTGCGTCTCTCTGGCTCATGAATATTATCAAAATGTTTATTATATGCAAATTATAAATTTATAATTCACAAAATATTGTTGACAAACAACAACAATCAAATATTTAATTTGGCAATCTGTACTTTGAAGGTAATAAGTATTTTAATAATGTCCATGTTTTCCATGCGCACTGAAATGGTTTTTATATTATTTTCTTGAAAACGAAGCGATTTACGAAAAAACGTCAAGGGATAAAAAAATTGTATGTGTAATTGTTTAATCTAAAAAAATTTATAAGGAACCAGTGGCGTATAATGTTTTTTCCAATAGATATCAATTAGGTTACCCTCCGACACGTCACTTGAATTTTACATTCAAAGAAGTCCCTTATTACTACAAATAAACCTGCAAAAGTTGATTGAAATCAGCGAAAGAGTTTTTAAGATATTAAAAAAGTAATCCTATTTCTAAAAAAAACTTTGACACCATGTATCTCGAAAACAAAACAGCTTTGGACAAATGTTTATAGCAACTTTAAATCACACAATAAGCTGAGAAATAGCCTCCTTTAATTTGGACATGATATTTAGGAACTGTACGATTTTTAATGAACGTATTCGTTCATACAATTTTATCGTTTTTGTATAATTTGTTAATTTGAAATAAAGTTTATGTCTAAGGAATAGGTGAAAGTAAAAGTACATCCAACATGCTTTATAATAATATTTTGCTAATTTCCTTTAGTTAAACATATTTTTACAGCAAAAAGTTTAAAATATGGGAAGTCCTATTTTAAGTGATACTCACTGTATATGTATGCATGTATATAAATAAAAATATTATATGGAATTTACTGCATTTGTTATTCGTGCACATTTTAGAATCGATTCATCAACGTACATATCTTATTTCAATTACACACTTACATACGTATGGTGTACATAATTA
The DNA here is from genome assembly GCA_024586415.1 of Phrixothrix hirtus. Lineage (NCBI taxonomy): Eukaryota > Metazoa > Arthropoda > Insecta > Coleoptera > Phengodidae > Phrixothrix > Phrixothrix hirtus. The sequence continues at coordinate 13,770 of JAHWXV010222106.1, read as the reverse complement.
TTAATTTTATTTTAAAAAGTAGATCATTGATATACATATGTACATTGTACTTATTTAAGTACCTATATATTTACATAATGTACATATTATATTTTTTAAATGTATTTCTGTATAACGTTTAAAGAATTATGCATAGTAAAAATATAAAAACACAAAACTAGAACTTTACTTTAAAACATATATTAAAATCGATACCGTTCTTATTGTACCGATTTCATGCAAGTCGGTCTGATTTATTATTGGATCTTTCTTCTTTAGCTGCGTTTCTATCGCAAGCACAAGGTCAAATCCGGGAACGGCCTCTTAATAAGAACTGACCAAGCAGCGTTGAAATGGCTGCTATAGAAGGCCAGGTAGCAAGATGGATTGAACGACTGCAAGAGTATGATTTTTAAAATTAAGCCGGAAGAAATCATAGAAATGCTGACACTTTCTCAAAACGGCCTTGCCCAAAAGATTGCAAACATTGCACTCGGTTGGAGTCAAAAGTTAAGAACTCCTCATAAACCGTACTATTATGATCAACAATGATTGTAAACCAGATAATGTCAAGCAAGATCGAGAATGTGACCCACACCTGAAGTTGTTATTGAAATGGAAGAATGAAGACCAAAGACTAGGTTGGGAGGAAATTTTCTCATTTAGTCTCGTTGTTAAAGCATATTAGTCCCAACCAAATTCCTTGCAAGCTCAAGACAGCCTTTTAAAAAGAGCCCTAGAAAATCACGATGGAAGTGAAAAACGCGTGCAATTGGTGGTTCTAAAACAGAGTAGTGGAAGTTTCGCGACAACTGCATAATAGTGCTTTAAGAAGACATGTGGAAGGACAGAAAACTCTGGAAAAGGTCTGTGAACAATTATATTGGATAAACTGCAAGGCTAGCATTAAAGAGTGGTGCCGAAAATGTTTAATATGCGTTTTTGGTAACGGTCAATTGGAGAGACGAAAAGCATCGATGAGGAAATATAATGTGGGTAGCCCGTGTGTAAGACTAGCAATTAATATAGCTGGTCCGCTTCTGGAAACAAGCAGAAAACAAATATATCCTAGTTGCAACGGGTTATTTTAGTAAATGGACCCATGCATTTGCTCTACCAAATCGAGAGGCCTTGGTGAAAGAACTGTTTGGGAGTTTCGAAACGCCTTTGCAATTACATTCAGATGAAAGAAGAAATTTTGAGTCAGCCTTATTCCAAAGTCTCTGCCAACAGTTGAAAATACGCAAAACCAGAACAATTGATCTTCATCCACATTCATATCGAATGGTGAAACGTATGAATCAAACAATGGGAAAATATTTATCAAGATTTGTCTCAGGCCATCAAAGAGATGGCAACTGTAAACGAGACGACAGAAGAGACTCCAGCTAGAATGTTGTTTGGACGTGGAATTAAGCTACCATGTGATTTGGAGTTTGATAGCAAGCCTGGAGAGGAGGAGATTGCTGGAAATAAATATGCCAAAAATCTTCGAAAGAAACTAATTTCAATTCATGAGAGAGTTCGCAATAACATTCAGATTGGCAGTGATCGAATGAAACCCTACTATGATGTAAGTTCTAAAACGGGAGGGTTTCAACCCAATGATCTAGTTTGATTGTACCAGCCTCAATGTCGACGAGTCTATCTCCCAAATTGCAAAGATCCTGGGAAGGTCCGTATAGAACTCTAAAAAAGATACATAACATAATATATCGAACAATGAAATTATTGGGAGGAATGCAGAACCAGAACAACAAGAACAAGAACAAAGAACGAACCATGTTGAGATAGATAAAGAGCAGTGAACAGGAATTTACTAAATTTGTGTCAAGCTATTGGGGACCCCACAAAGCTCGACTTGGGATTACCAGTAAAGAATTCAAAAATCTGTTTGATGTACCAGAGGAGTACCCCATGACTGTTTGTATCGTTAAAGATGTTCGAATGTCTCATGGCATCGCAGTCGAATTTAAAAAGGGGTATGGTGGCGTAGAAGAAATACGGTAGCAAGGACCAGAAATTAGGACGACCTGTCACCTACTGCGCCGTCTTTGCAAAGGAATGCGAAGCATTTACTACCTCTTGAAGAAAGCCTTGCCCCATCAAAAACTACATTATGAAGACTTGTGGAAAACATTATGGGACCTAAAAAACAAATTTGTGCCAGTGCCGGTATAGAATTAGCTATACCTAAGCTCGGTTGCAGTCTATACCAGCTTAACTGGCGCATGGTTAGCAATATGTTAGAGATAGTGTTTCCAGACACTTGTATCAAGATCCTGGTGTGTCCTTGGAATTCAAGAGGAACTCCGCCAATAACGAAATCTGTGGACTGCTACGTTTTCAAGTAATGGAACTACAAGTATGGATCGCAATGCAGATTGTTGTTATGGGACGTAACAGTCTTAAGAAGGAGATCAGTGTAATAAAATTAGAAATAATAAGAATTCCATAGAACATGCCAGAAAGTTCCATAGAATTAAGATAAAAAATGTAATCACAAATGAATCACTACTGCAATTAATGTCTAAACAAATTCAAAGTTGCAGCAATGAGTCATAACGTTGGAATTTATTACATTACAGTTATGACTGATTCTATTATTTATTTTTCCTTCATGTTCTGGAATTTCTCTTTTCTATATGAATAGCAGATTAGATTCCTTTAATTAATTGTTTTTCTAATAATCTTGTCTTGTTATGTAACTGTTTTAAGTAAATAGAAATATAAACGTTTATTATTAGTGTTATCAAGGGCATTTGCATCACATTATGCGGCCGACCCTTCCGCGAACACTATTACATTTTTAGACTTGCCCGTTTATGGGCTACACATGCGATTTTAATATGATTAATCAGTAAGTTGTAGACTGTAAAAGACGCAAGCAACAATTGTTACAGTGAATTCATATAGTATTAGGTTTATCATTACAATACCATTAACATTTTAGAATACAAGTTTATATATTTGGCACAATTAAATACGTTATTTAAAAACAAAAAGCAATCCATTGATTTATTAATTCAACACATTTGAACCAAGGTATTTTCATGCTTTAAGAGGGGCGTCTCTAACGGCGTATATAAAGATATTGTTGGCTAGTTGACAACTTGTAAAGTAGAGGGCGCAGGTATTATCATTGGCTTGAAAAATATTTCATTTAACTAAAATAATTAGTTGTTATATATTTAAGAAACTTTGGCTAGTGATGTAAGAAAACGCTATTTGTATACTTCAGATTCTAGATGCATTGTGTGTGGCATATGTATGTATTTATTTTTAGACTTTATCATGGAATAATCTAAAGTGCAACCACATGTGATTTATAATTGTGAAATATTTTGTTATTTAGTTAAAATCTAAAACTGTATATTTTATTTTTATCAATCAGCTTTTATTAAAGCTAATTTATATTTTTATTTCATACTAAACAATGTAAGTATAGTAGTGGTAAATTACTTTATGTATTTTAACAAATTTTTAAACCCTAAAAATTGGATATTGGTGCTTTTATAAAAACTAATACATAGGTACGACGCTACATTAGTAACTTTAATGATGACGTCACATGGTATTAACCTTGACTAATCCCAACTTTTCATTTTTATCATTAAAAATATTTCAATTTTTTTTTAAATTATTTTATAAATATACAGGGTCATTGAGAAAGAGTGCATACTGCTTGATAGGCAACTAAACTTACAAATTGGTGGTACTGAAATTAAAAATTAAACAATACCAAAGTTACCAGATAATTATTTTACTATAGGCGTGACATATAAAAAACATTTATAACTGATAATTAAAATGATGTATTGGAATTTCAATTTGCTTATTGATTGTTAAAAATGAATTATGACATGTTTCATTTGCTGTAAGTTAAAAAAATTTCTAATTTTCAATTAAAAATAAATAAAATATTAAACAAATGTAAAATATAGATGCACGTCTATGGTTGACATCTTATTTTTTTGGTTAGGAAGAAACACATCAGCAATGAATTTCCTAGATTTTTTAAATCTTTACCGCCCTGGATGCACTCTTTTTCAATCGCACGATATAAGCAACGGTAGGTATTTTTCCAATTATGCACCAACATTAAATATAATCTATTATATTCAATAAATTTAAATCTATGAGTTGTATTTTTTTATTAATTAATTAATTTAACCTAAACGTAATCAAAAGATATCATTTATTCTGTTTGTGTTTAAAAATCATGGTTTATTCTACTAAAATAACGGATTATTTAGATACTTATGGTGGTTTACCTAAAAATGAGGTCACGCTGATGAACGCTGGTAAAGTATGATTTTTAAACCCGATTAATTAAAACATAATCATTATTTATATAATTTATCGGCTACATGCCCAATTCAACATATTGAAATAGAAATGCTTTTTTATATTAAAGTCTTTGTTGTTTATAGAATACAATAGGTATAAAAAGCACCTACCACAAGATGAATAAGAGCAAGCGGAAAAAAAGTCAAAGGCAGCAAAGCTATGTTGGTCTAAAATGTATAGCTTTCTTATAAAAAAAATTTCAGTTATACTACAGTTTTTTGTTATTTTAGAATTGATAATTCTGTCATATGTTTGGCATTTTTGATGAGGAACAACACAAATTTGATCAATGGAATAACCAAAGGGAAGCAGAAAGTGTGAATTCTAATTTGTACGATTTTCTAGTAAAACGATATTGAAATCGAATTACAACATTTTTAGGTTTTAGGAGTGACTCATTTGCTAATCAGTGTCCACAAAGTGAGGGACAAAAAGAATTGGATAAATTAAATGACCACAGTCCAGAACTAACTGTAAATCCTAATTTATGCTTTAAAAAATACATGCCCCATACTTTCATAAAAGTTAAAGAATATGGTACTATATCATCTCATGAGTGTGAACGGTAGTAACTATGTAAATATCTCTGAATATCTTAGTTTTGTTCTTATGTTATAGGATTAACAATTATCCATTAACAACGGAAAAGTATTTAAAATTTTCAGTTATTACTGGGAACCGCATTATACAGTTGGGTTTATGTCATTGACAAGGTTTTGCAACTGCAGTATGAACATTGTCAAATCTGTACACCCGGAAAAATTTATATAAGAAATGAAATTCGGAAGGGAAAGGGTTTTATAAGTACAATTCTTTTGCAATGTAATCAGTGTTCTAAAACTTTTAAAATCGAAACGGAAAATCCCAAAACTTCCGTGTCTGTTATTAATACTGGATCTGTGTGAGGAACCATGGCAACAGGGAGTACTTAAGGACATATGGAAAAACAGTTTAGCTGTATGGATATTCCGGTGATTTTGAAAAGTATGTTCTACTCACTAGAGGACAAAATAAGCGTAGAATAGCTGCTGGCATAAAATAAAAACATTTGCAATTTCACAGCAACAATTTTCTGCACACAAGACACCTTTGATAACCACATATGCTGATGGACCGTGGAGCAAAAGGTCATATGGAAAGAACTATAATTCTGTATCATGGATGGTGGGTATTATTGGTCGTCATAGAGGAGAGATATTGTACATAGGTATAAGCAATGAATTTTGTAGTATATGTGCCCGTGCAAAACATAAAAAACAACAACCAAAAGTACACATATGTTATAAAATTTAGACTGAATCAGCTCAAGCTATGGAAGCTTAAATTGTCGTAGAAGAGTTCAATTTCAGTCAAGAAATGCATGAGGTAAAGAATAGAAAATTCATTGGAGATGGAGATTCGAGTGTATTTGCTAAAATAAAACAGAACGATACGTATGCCCAAAGAATAGAATGTACTAACCACATTCTAAAAAATTATGGAAAGGATTTATGTGCAATAAAGAAAGATATGCATATAAACTGTGAAAGAAGAAAGCTATTGACAATAAATGTAATTCAGAAATTAACAAAAAGGGCAATCTTCGATTTACGAACACACAAAAGCAGTCAAAAACGTTTCTCTTTTCAGAGAAGATTTAGAAAATGATTTACTGCACGTATTTGATGATCATACAAAGTGTAAGGAAAGAATTTGCAACACTGTTGGAAATCAAACAGAAAGTAAAATTTTACAGTTGAAGTCTATGACATTTAAAAAGTATCTTAAGTGAAACATAGTTAATGCATTATAAATATATTGCAGGAGCATTAAATTTACTAACTAGAAAAGCACATCTCCTTCTCGAAAATAAAAATAATAATCGAGCAGAGTGTCTAATGAATATCATAGCTGGTTTCAATATGGGGAACAGATTGAATCTTGTACAAAAAGTTCATACGAAAATCGTGTATACTTATCAGGATTAAGATATAATAAAGCTTCCCACTGGTATTCTAGTCCATGGAAGAAAATAATTGAAAGAAGTCCCAGAAAACATTCCAAACGATGTATTTCTCGTAAAAGTAAAACAAGAAGACGACTTTTTTCTGCTACCCAAACTGCAAACTTGGAAAGCTTTTCTGTTACTGTAACTCCAAACTTGCAAATGCAAACAAGAAGGAAAAGCTCAATTCTTATTATGGTCAAAATGCAGAGCAATGTCCAGAAGGGATGTATATAGTAATGAGGGAAACAAATCACTTATTGGAAAGTCTGCAAGTAAGTATTAAGTGATTTACACACATTTGTAGGAACAAAGGCTAACTGATTTCTATATGCGACTTTTACATTCAACATGTAGCACAATGTGTCATACAACTGATCATTATAAGTGGAGACTGTTATAAAATAAAACAAGATATTCCTTTAGTATATTAAAATAATTTTATATACTTAGGTTGTTCTTGAGGAAAGGGATAGAATTGAAGAACTATCTATAGGTTAATTTGGAAATGCGTATTACGAATTGAAAAGAAGATTTCGATTAACAGCATCAATTTTTGGAAGTGTAATAAAGAGAAAACCTCGTACACCATGTCACGGAATTGTTAAATCATGTTTAAAATCTAATAGATTCTATTCTAAAGCAACAGAATATGGAATAGCCAGAGAAGAAGTTGCAATTAATGTATTCCAAAGTAAAATAGAAATGAAAGTATATCCAAGTGGTTTATGGGTTGATTTCAATCATGGCTTTCTTGGTGCATCACCAGATGGTACAAATAAAATAAAAAACTGACATATTTTATGTAACTTTTTTCGGGTATAACAACGGATGATTGTGTTGTAGAAGTAAAATGTATATATTTAGAGGCTACAGTGATGGTAAGGAGTATCAACGAATTGATTAGTCTCAAAAATAAACTTAAAAAGCCCTTATATGTGGAAGAAGTAAACGGAATCATAAGATTAAAACGAACTCATTCTTATTATTATCAAGTAAGTATCATCGGCAAAGTCAAATATGCCATTGTTTTACATATAATATTTTTATTTTATTCTTTCAATTTCAGATTTAGAGTCAATTAAATATCACTGGAAAATCTAGGTGTTATTTTATTGTATATGTAACTGACAATATTGAATTTTTTGTTGAAGTAATTGTAAAGGACTCAGAACTTTGGAACAATGTAATGCTACCAAAATTGGTATTATTCTATAAAGAATGTATTGCTCCTGAAATTTATCATTTTCTAAAATGTTTTTCAAAGTGATGTTTTATATTTATTCATGATAATTGTAATAAAATTGCATTCAGAGAAACTTGTTCATAATATTTAGAATTAACACGATATATTTCCAAAAAGGCTATATGGTATGTGAGATTGCAGGTAACACCAGTCATCAACTTAAACAACTACAAAACGATTCATTAAAGTGCATAGATTTAAAATTAACATTACATTTAGTAAGTATATGTTTTTAAATGTGTCATTATTTTATGAAATATTGTATGTTTTTTACAGCAGATACCTTCGGGAAGTTAGTGAGCAATGAATATATTTTGTACCAAGCTATAGTAGTGTACCTGGATCTACTATTGAAATAAAAAACTTTTACTGTATATATATTTAATTTCAAACTTGTAAATGTATTTGTAATTTTATATTAAACATAAATATAAACTTTATAAATTACATAAAATATATGTGAAACATAATTAATGTGTTTCAGTAAATTGTAAATAGTTTTTTAATTTTTGAGTATTTTTCATAAATTAAATTATTTTTGGCTTTAAAATAAGGAATCAAACATATGTAAAAAGTAATTAATTATAATAATTTAGAAAAATTTGATAGAATTGAAATAGGTCTATAATTAGTGATCTGTGTTATATTCCCACACTTTAAAATTGGAAAGACGTTAACAATTTTCTACTGGTATGGAAAATGTTTACATTGTAATGATAAATTAAACAATGATAAACTCGATGATCCACAAACCATTGTTGATGCTTTTAAAAATAATAGAGTGCCTTAATATTGTTTTGTTTTATGGATGAGAATCTATGTATAAAAACACAGTTAGAACGGTGTCATTTGTATATAAATCCCAACATATCAAAATATTCATAAAAGTTTTAAACATACGTGTCCTACTACACATTTGAAAAGATATGCAAGGGCTATAACATTTATTCTAAGTATGTATATTAATGTAAATTAAAAGATATTTCAATTGCAAAGCTATACCTTTAGCACCTTGCATAGATTGCAACATCACATTAACTATAAAAATGCAAAAGTAATCCCTAAATTATTTAAAATTGAAAATGTGAATTGTAAGAAGTGCCATCTATTGAATAATAGCTACACTTTTGGTCTGAGAGTTTATTAAAAAGTTTAGTGAAAGCTGTAACTCATCAATAAAATGTAAATTATATTAAAACTCTGGAAAATTATTGCTTCATATTTTAAAATTAAATTAAGGTAAATAACAGCTTTGTGAAGATACCAATATTTTTTAGATTTAAAATAATTTTCAATGCATTTTTGTTATCTCTAGTAATTAATATTTACAAAAACAATTAAAAATATTACATTAAAATATAATCCTACAAAAGCTTGATAAAGTGATTTTATAATTAAATAATATTCTAATGGATAAAAGTAGTTCTGTTGTTGTAATTTGCATTCTACCAATACTCCAAATTTTGTTAGTAGCGGTATCTAGTAAGGTATTTCTAAAAACGCCTTTCTTAATTTAAGTTAACCCAAGATACGAAACAATCTTCGTAAACATTTCCTGGTCCTTCGAAAACGAATAAATAATCCTATTGATTGTAATAAAACAAAGTCAGCTTGAAGCAGCAACCTTGAAGCTTTCAGAAGAGCATGAACCCCGTGGCGACTGCCCTGGATGATTGCATCGCCATAGCAATTTCTAGCATACTAAACTAGTCTTTATCATATTTTCTATTTATCCTAGCTTGGTTACCACTTGAAAGAAAAAATATCTATTTATGGCTCTATAACAAATTTCAATATCGTTTAAAGAACGCTTCAAGTGATAATTACGTTTACATACAAGCTTAAATGTTTTTTGCACACTTGCACATGCATGAATAATCGCAATTATAATTATCTACAATATAACAACAATCAATCACATACAAATATTGTTTTAGATAAATAAATCTGAAACACATCATGTTTGCTTAAAACTATTTTATCTATGAGTTAAATTCGCGTGTTTTACGTTATAAACCAAATTATTGTTATACATAAAACTGTGAAATTCTTGGCATTTCTACAAGCAATTTAATACTGATTTCGGTAAATAGTCCTGAAAATTCAGCCGTTCTTGCATTATAAATTACTTAAATAGAACTAATTTTTTAGTATCTTTTAATAATCACGACTGACACTCAAAATGTTAGTTGCCAAACGAGGCTAATTAAAGACATAATTAACACGTTTCAAAACATTTATAAATAAAGATCATAACGTAAACTCATTAAACGATTACCTTCACGCATTGATGGTATTTTCTGTTCATTAGAGGAATTTAATAAAATTCAGTTCGACATTGAAGCATATCAAACAAGTAAAGAAGTTCACGAAGCAGAGCGCAAAGAATTCGAATAAAATTATTTTTATCCATATCGAAAGTTAAGCAATTAGTTAACTCAAATACCAGCGCCTTAATCACGTCTTGGTGTTCATCACCTATACCGCAACAACCTAATAGCACACAATTTAATATCAAATTACCGGAAATTAAGCTACCTGAATTTCACGGAAGTTATAACAAATGGACAAAATTTCATGACACTTTCGAGTCGTTAATCGACAAAAATTCGTCTTTGACCAATATTCAGAGGTTGCAACCCTCTGTACAGGGTGAAGCATCAAATATCATAAGTTCATTAACCACCACGAACGCCAATTATAGCGTAGCGTAGAAACTGCTTAAAGAACTATACGAGGATAAAAAGGCGATAATTTACACTCATTTAATGGCTACACACAGCATTCGAACAATTTCCAACGAAACCTACGTAAGCTTAGGAAGTTTCATTGAAAACTTCTCGTGGCATTACTTTTAGTTAAAAAATGTAAGTGAAAAGGTTGATAGCTGGGACACTTTGCTCATATTTCTATTAGTTCTAAGATTGGGCAACAATACGCGCACCAAATGGGAAATTCATATTAAAAAGAACAATTCACCCACAATAAATGATTTATTGAAATTTCTATCTGATCATTGCCAACGTGATATCCAACAAATTACAATCCCATAACAAGTCCAATAAATGACTGTCCCACGTTACAACAAACATTTCATGTCCCATTTGCAAAGAAGCGCACCCAATTTACAATTGTAAATAATTTTAGCGTCTAAGCTCTAATAAAAGGTACTCAGAGGTTAAGCGCCTAAAGCTATGCAGCAATGAACGGGTCATGCCTACTAAGTTGTTCCTCAAGCAACTGCAAACATTGTAATAAACGTCACAACTCACTATTGCACAAGGACATTAATAAAAACTCAAATTCTGTCGCAAAGTACAACCCAAACAGCAAAAATAATGCGCCACATTCAAATATTAGCCGATCAAATTCAGTATCAGCACATAGTTATAGCAGCTCCATAAATAAAACAATTTTATTATGAACAGCAGCTATATACATACGTGCATAACGATCAAAATCACATCATAAAATGTCGTTGTCATTTGGACAGCGGCTCGTAATCAAACTTCATAACCACAGAATTATTTCAAAAATTGAACATAAACCTATTGACATAAATACGTCTGTTTCGGGGATAAACAATTCCTCAATTAAATTATTTAAACAGGTAATGGCAAAACTAAGTTCCATACAATCGACTTTCGCAATCGAATTGCCATTTTTAATTATGCGTAATATTACAGGAAATATTCCGCAAATTAATTTTTCGGCTACAGATTTGGAAGACCCACATTTTAATAAAGCCAGTCCAGTAGATATGCTACTTGGCGCTAGTATCTTCTAAAAATTACTAAATCGCAACAAAATTGATTTGGACCGCGTTATTCTTCAAGACACTGTATTAGGCTGACTAATTACAGGTGAAATAAATTCCCCCATCATGCCATCTCTCCACAAATCGAGCATTGCAGGAACAGGTCGAAAATTTCTGGAAAATTGAGGAATCATATTACAAATCCACTAATTTCAGTGAAGAGGATGATTGTGAAAATCATTTTGTAATCAACTTTTGTCGCGATTCAAGCAGACGTTTTATAGTAAAATTACCATTAAAGGGCAATTTTCGCGATATGGACGATCCATTACAAAATGCTCTTAAAAGATTCAGTTCATTAGGGAAGAAACTTGACAAAAACAGAAACACTTCTAAATTCATGCAGGAATACGAATTATTGCGTCACATGATCCCAATCGATTGCAAAAATGACGCAATCGAACTAGTATACTATTTACCCCACCACTGCGTTCAAAAGGAGAGTACTACAACGCGTGTGTGCGTTGTTTTCGACAGTTCTGCACCAACCTCGACAGGGTTATCGTTAAATGATATTCTTAAGGTCGCCCCAATTATACACCCGGACCAGTTTTCCATAGTTATTCAATTCAGACATCACAATGTAGTAGTCACAGCAGACATTAGTAAAATGTACCCTCAAATAAACGTTGACGAGTCTCACCAAAACTTACAATGGGTGCTATGACGGGACAACGCGAATTCAAAAATTGAACATTACAAATTGACAACTGTAACATACGGACTAGGTTCGTCATCATTTTTAGCCACAATGTGCCTTAAGCAGCTTGCAATTGAAAATCGTGGTACTTATCCAAGGGAAAGCGGAGTTATTGCAAATAATTTTTATATAGAAGACCTGTTAACGGGATCTGATACAATAAGTAACACTGTTAGCCTAATAAAAAATGTCCAAATAATTTTTTCTGGCGCTGGATTTGAATTGCGCAAATTTGTATTAAATGAGCGTAATATTTTGACCCAGTTAAATCAGAATAGTTCAACCATTTCCCAATACATTATTTCAAATGAGCAAGTCATCAAAACTTTGGGTGTAATTTGAAATTCCAATAAGGATAATTTTGAATATTGCTCAAGCCTACTGATCCTGCCTACAAAATTTACAAAAGGGCAATTTTATTAAATATATCAACAATCTTCGATCCACTAGGTATTCTTGGGCCTACCATAACCCAAGCAAAACTCCTCCTTCAATCCTTATGGAAATTAAAAATTAGTTGGGATGACGATACCCTGTGGAATATCAAGCCATATGGTCTCAGTTTCACCAACAATTATCTAAAATTAATAGTATAAGCGTTCCACGACAGATCTTAGTCAAATTCATAGGTTCTGCGATGCATCCACTAAAGCATACGCCATCGATTCTAAACAAAACGCTTTAACGCGCCTAGTCTGTGAAAAGGCAAAATTAGCCACTTTAAAAGTTCACACGCTCCCCAAACTCGAATTATGCGGTGCAACATTACTTGCTCGCTTAGTAGATAAGGTGCTAAGGTCAATTAAAATCGACTTAAATGAAGTATATTATTACAAGGACTCAACAATTGTCTAATCATGGATAGGGTCTGCATGTTCCATTTGGAAGACATTTATTTCAAATCGCGTAGGAGAAATTCACTCACTAACACAAATCAATGTTTCATCTTCATTGAATCCAGCTGACATCATTTCCACGGGTTTAAACCCAACTGACTTATGTAAATCACCCTTATGGTGAGAGGGTCCTTTCTTTATTGGCTCAGATATACAAAATTGCAAGGGCGTCTCACACATTTCAAATTTCTCGCGGTATAACCAAGAGACCCCAAAATTGAAATTTAAAGAGTTTTTCACTTCATACAGTGATCGAATTCACATTATTAGATAAGTTTTATTCATTCAGCAAATTAACAAATACCACTGCGTACTGTCCCGGATTCATCCAAAATTTAAAATTACCTAAAGCCTGTAGCACAACGAGAACCTGGAGTATAGATGAAATTGATCTATCTACTTGAACCCTGATAAAGATAATTCAAACAGCATCTTTTCCTAGTGACATCCAAGCCTTAGAAACAAACAAATGTGTAAAACCATCCAGTAAATTGAAATAACTGAACCCCTTTATCAGCGGTGATGGCATCCTTAGAGTTGGAGGTCGCTTGCAAAAATCAAACTTAACATACAATTACAAGCATCCGATACTTCTACCAGCAAAGCATCCATTCACTCGTCTCCTAATTGAGCATGAGCACAAACAAAATTTACACCCTGGTATGCAAACAACCTTGTCAATAATAAGGCAAAAATTTTCACAAGACGAAATCGCAATAACGCATGTGGCAGAAACACCAGTGTTTTAGCAACGGCCGGCAAAGCTACAGTGGAGCGAGGCGTGGTTCTCCTATACTG